>JAUCBJ010002655.1:0-59157 GCA_032718475.1 Nemertoderma westbladi | reverse complement strand
AATTCCGACTGTTAGGCCTGGCCTATGTAGTGTTAGCAGTGTACTTCATGTTAATTTGTAGAGCAACAATTTATTTTAATTGCAATCCTTCCAGAATTATAATAAGAATATTCTAATAATATAATATTATATACAATATACAATATTAATAATATAATATAATATTAATATAATATGATAAGATATTATTACCACTCCCTACATTAATTGATGTTAAAATGCAGCATAAGTATTTTAAATGTAATTATAATTAGTTAGTAGTATATAAATATATCTCTGTCAGAATTGTCCTACGGCTGGATCCGGACAATTCACAACTACTTCAGTGTGTAAAATATTTTATTTTAAAGATGTTGGGTCGCAATTGTCCGGGTCTGAATTGTCTGGATCGGAATTATTCGTACACCAAAAATTAAGACTAAGAATTATAATGCTTAATATTTTAAGAATTAAGTCTAAAATTTAGATCCCAAGCATAATTTTATAATATGGAATTGTGTTACTATCATTACATACTTGCTGAATAGTTCGTTTTTTATCGTCTAACGCGGACTCCCACGCGACCAATTCCTCCAGTGTCGAGGCAGGCAATTCTGATGGCCCTTCAATGAGAGTCGAATCCAAGGAATGAGACGCTGTATGAGCCTTCCACTCATGTCTGAACTCCCGGAACTCCCTACGCAGTTCCATCAGCCCCTCGGCAATCCTCTGCAATACTGTAAGGAAAAGGGACTTTTATTTTTACTTTCTAAGGACTCTTACTATTTACTAATATTGAGTAGTGCAAATGTAATGAAAGGCATAATATGAATGAATTAGAGTTGAAACAGAGACCTGTCACTGATCTCTGGCTTCTACGGGCTATTTTTTTGTCTCCGGATAGGTCTCTGGTTCCCGGGTTTTGAAAACAGACATTTTTTTACCATAAAAATTAAAAATAATTACGTACCGAGGTTTCTGACGCCCTGTGGCAAGCTGATTCTACACCCCCCCCCCCCCTCCCCCCACCATCACCCCCCACAAATTCATAAAAAAAATATTTTTAAAAATGTTTTTAAAAATTTAATATAAAATAAATAAATAGAATAGAATAAACTATCTTACCCTGTGAGTGAATCTAAGGCAGCTGGACTATCCCGGTGGGCACTAGTAGAGCCAGATTCCGGTGGTGGAGCCAATGGTGGCGGTGTCACCACGTTTGTTGATGGCAGCCGAACCGGTTCAGATTGAGGCTGGCCGGTGGAGTGGTCTATTTGTGAGGGGTGTAGATTACTAATTTCGGTACCATCGTCTCTCATTGGTTCAATTGGTAGGTGTACAGCCATTTGACCAGGTGTCGGCGAAATACGAAATTGAGAATGGCGTTGCGGGAAGGATGGCAAAGCAAGACTATATAAATGGTATAATACAGTTGATATTTAGTATTATTTAGTGATAGGGTTTGGTTTGGTTAGATTAGTTTGTGTAGGGTTTCGCTAGGTTAGTGTTGGTTAACGTCTAGGACTAGTTTAACAAGCACACAGTCGGCTGAAGCCGGAGGCGACCTGAAGGCTCCTCTTTCGATAGCGCTCAACCAACTGAGCTACCCCAGTACCCCGCCGTTAGGTAAGGTTATGTTAAAAAACCCAAAATATATATTTGTCAAAAAATAACAATTACCGGTATATATATAAATACCATTTTCATAATTAAAAAATTATACTCTTAGTGATAACTCACTTCTTCTTAACCTTCTTGCCAACACGAATGGCTAGAGACTGCGACTGGTCTTCTGAGTCACTGTCAATCACCTGCAATGCAACTCGCTTGCGGCCATCAAACCTTGTCCACTGCAGTTCTTGGTCTGACCCAACACAATCGGAGTCTGCCACAGACATTCTCTCAATTTCCCGAGCTCTTAGTAATGAATCTATATAATAATAGACGATGTTTATTACTTAAACAATACAAAATAAACATTATATTGCTGTTCCATTTCGTATCAACCAGTTAAATATGTTATTGATAAATACTGGTGTAGTAGCCTACCGGTAAACCGGTACATATGAAATTACTAACTTTGTCTAGTTACATATAAATATAATATATATACAAATAAATAAAAATTATGAACAATCACCTGTATGGGAATTCCGCACGATACGAATACTGAATAGTCCCCAATTACCGGCCGATTTACAGCCAGCTGGCGTACAATCTTTTAGGGCTTTAGATATAAGACGCGTAGATTCAGGATATCGTACAGTTTTTGAGTCTTCTTCTAACCAACTGGTGCAACACACCCCACTAAACTCATCTTCTATTCCACGTGCTTCATCAACGTTGAAGATGATAACGCAGTATTTACAAGCCATAATTTATACAAATATGTAGGGTATACTATACTATACTACAGTACTATAGATGTTTGTATACTGGTATAGGCCTATGCCTTCTATATTGCTTGTCAGCTTGTTATTGTAGGCTAGCCCTTTTCATATCACTTTTTTTCTTTCTAAGATCGATCCATTAGGCTGTTAGGCAGCTACATGAACTTAAACCTAATGCCTAATACTGTCATACTGTACGGTAATACACCGGTCAGCCGGTCCGACGAATTTGTACAAAAAAGTACAAAAAAAATACAAAATAGTTTTGGGATTTTTGGGGTGCGCGATTATTGCATATGGGAATGCGCAGTTGGCAATGAAGTGCGCGGGCGTTGTGCGCGGCCTGGGAGACTTTTTCCAGCCTGGCATTGCCTGGGCTATGTACGGTATGTATGCCTCTATTATTTATTTATTTTATTTATTAACACGAAATCAAATTTAAAAAAAAAACAAAGCAACAGATATTAATACAAAATTATACACGAAATACATTTACTAAATATAAGTAAAATATTGTAATTGTGATATAAGATACATTATATGGTTCGAGGGAGAGGATACCTACCAGGCATATAGCACTTATGGTGGTCCATAATTAGTTTTAATGTGAAAAAAAGAATATTGAAATTGAAATTAAAATTAAAATTACACAAGGAATGTTGAAGAAAATTAAAAAGAACATTAAATTTAAAATAATTGGTTCAAAGTAAGAGAAAATATCCAGTTTGACCATTGGAAAAAATAGAAAAAAAAAAAAAAAAAAACAATACTAACGAAATTAAATACATTTTACTGAAAAAACCATGGATTACCCTGGTCTCTTGAAAAAGAGCAATATTTAAGTAGGTTAACCCCTGACAAACCCCGTGTAAAAATGGTTAGGTTTACAGCATCAACAAGATCTCCAGGTAACTCGTTCCAAATAGGAACAACTCTGTGCTTAAACGAGTTTTTACACATATTGAGTCTGCACCTAGGTACAAATAATTTACGAGAATGCCCTCGAAGACCACTACGCGGTTGTCTTGTAAAATATTTATCTACATCTAGATCAACTAGGTTTCTGTCAATACTGTAGGTTAACTTTAAATCAAATATGATACGACGTAGTTCCAGCGGTTGTAAGAACAGAAAATCTAAACGGTTTGTATAACAAGTATAGGGAATATTGCACCTTGCATATAAGCGCCTAGTAAAGTAATGCTGTACGCTCTCGACAAGATTGATACTGCTTTTTTTATATGGAGACCATACTGAAGTACAATACTCAAGTAATGGGCGGACCATACTTTTGTATGCCATAAGGAGAGCTTTAATGTTTTTCGTTTGAATACACCGAAACAGAATGTTGACAATTTTACATGCTTTGGCTACTTGGTCGCTGCAGTACCGATCGAATGAGAGATCTGACATTACTGTTAAGCCTAAATCTTTACAAAATAAACTTTCACTGAGGACGCTATCATTTAAGTAGTACACATGTTTGCAATTGTTTTTACCCACATAAACTACAGTACATTTGTGTGCTGCAATCGACAGCTGCCATGTACTGGCCCATGTCTCCAGTTTATTAAGTGCATTGGATAGCAAATGGCACTGCGAACTGTCAGCATACATTTTAACATCATCAGCGAAAAGTTTGACAGTTATTGGCAAGAGCTGTTCAGGTAGGTCGTTTATGAACATTAGGAACAAAAGTGGTCCCAGCACACTCCCTTGTATTGTACCGGAGGTAACTGGTGCAAAATCTGAGCAATATTTACCGACAACAACACGCTGTGTCCTATTTGACAGAAGGGCTGAAAGCCACAATAACAAGTCATCAGCTATGCCATAAGCTCTCAGTTTAATTAATAATTTGCTGTGCACAACGGAATCAAAGGCTTTGGCGAAATCGATATAAATTATATCGATATTTTGCCTATTATCAACCATATTATACCAATCTGTAACACACTCCAATAATTGTGTATTGGTAGACCTACGGCACAAGAAACCATGTTGTGCCTTATTGATCAATTTATTCAATAGCAAATAGGATAATAAATCATTTTTGACACACATTTCCATAATTTTGCATGCGATGCAAGTTAATGATATTGGTCTATAGTTAAAGGGGTCGCAAGGATCACCCTTTTTAAAGATAGGAATAATGGTAGCAGTAAGCCAAATAGATGGAAGTGTGTGTGTCTCAAAAGAGAGTTTAAATATAACAGATAATGGTTTAGCCAAGCACACTGATAAACGATGAAATAAGATACTCGGTAGGTTGTCAGGGGTCCCACTTTTCTTATTGGGCAACTTATTCAAAAAAGTTAACACATTTACCGGGCTAAAATTTATAGTCGACAAATTAATACTACTATGCACTTTACTGGGTATATTGATGCTTACATTGTTATCAACTGTAAAATTTTGGGTTAGCACCTCGTTAAATATACGGGCCTTTGTCGCATCATCCACTACCGTATCACCTTTGAATTTTAAAGGGCCAATACCCAAGGTGGATTTTCTCTTTGAATTTATATATTTATAAATTAAAGCAGGGTTACCCGAGTTTAGGATTTCAGTCTCTTTGATGCAGGTAGCGCGGTGAGCTGCAGAGGCTGCAGCCTTTGCCACACGATAATATTCTTGTCGCCCATTCTCTCTATGTCGTTTCCTCCACAGTAATTTCTTCGCCCTCTGAAGGCGTCTAACAAAAAGCGGGTAATACTTTTTGCGTTGTTTAAAAGGTTTGAAAGGGACAAATTTGTCTATGCCTTCCTTAAGTACTGAGGAAAAAGTCTCATAAAAATCGTCTACCATAACACAACTTTCATACCTGGTAATAATATTACTATTCTTAATGTAAGCACTGAAAGCAGTATAGTCGCCATTATTAAAATCATAAAAACCTGTATACGAGGTTGAATTATCATTAATATGAAGGGATGGTGCTAAAATATTAAAACTAACACTGTCATGGTCACTGGTTGAGAAGGGTACGTTAGTATTAACACTAGAAACAAACTGATTATCCGATGTGAACACTAAATCCAGCACATTTGGGCCCCTAGTTGGTTTAAATTGCAATTGAGTTAAGCTATTATGCAAGATAAAAGTGGCAAACTGGTTGTAGCAAGCATTGTCTGGATACACAAATTCAGACCAATTGAATGGGAGAATCTTTTAGGCTCGTTAAGCCAGGGAATGCCTGTTCACCACCATGGGTGATCTTCCACAGGAAACCCTTCCACTCTGTTTCCCAAGTTGCCTTGGTTCCCATTTATCGACCACTGAAGGATGAAAGCCCGGGTTGGGCTAGGCTGCAGCATTTAAAGCACTGTGCCCAAACAGTGCTGCCCCATCTAGGGATCGAACCCGGGCTCCCTAATCGGAAGCACAGTAATGTCACCACTAGACCAAGCTGCTGCTGCTGCTATTCAGACCAATTAAAAAGTGGATAATTAAAGTCCCCAATTAAAACACAAGGGAGTGATGTATTGCACAAAAAAGCCAGCGATTCCAATAAAATCGCTGTGTTATCAACTACGTCCGGTCTGGGAGGTGGTCTATAGCCACATATGATTCTAGATTTATTAGAACCTAATAAGTCAATTCCTATTACCTCAGCATGCTCGGAATGCTGGTACATTTGGAGCAAAACCACATGACCTGATTACTCTCGTTGTATTTGCCGAAGATTTCCTGCAAGAGGTTATACGCCCTCGTTGATATATCCTCGCACCGAGTGTGGTACCAGCTAGCGTTAGACCGGAGCCAGATTTTTGCCGGAGCCGGAACCAGACCGGGTAAATTCCAAAAGTACCGGAGCCGGAACCGGAGCCGGACCGGGTAAGTAAAATTAAAAAATATATATTGAGGCCTGGTAACGTGGGTATGACTGTATGACCTACAGGACAGGTACCGGTACCACTGTCAGACTGTACTGTAATATGACCTGGCATGTTGCAGTTAGTCCACCTGTTCACTACAGCAGTACAGCACTACACAGCTACCGGTACTGAGCTACATTTAGTGAGCCAACTTCTACACTTTGTTTTTACTCATAAACCAGTACACTACTTTGTAGCATCAGCCTGGCACCTTGCACCTGGCTGCCTGGTAGGCCAGTACTGCAGTAGGCAGTCTGGCCTGGCAGTGTAGCTGTACTATGACAGTATGATGGACTACATGACTAGATGACTGTGACTGTTGACAAATGATTGTGCATTGTGTGTCTCTGTCTGTCATGTACAGTTTTATACTGGCTGACTGGAGCTCCGGTCCTCCGGTCATATTTTAGCCGGAGCCGGACCGGAACCGGAGCACCATTTTCCGGGCCGGATCCGGACCGGAGCCGGAGCTCCGGTCTAACACTAGTACCAGCGAAGACACCTATCGCATGTGATGCCATTCTCTTCGTCCTGTACCGTTAGATCGCAGACGCCGCACTCCCCTGAGCTAACCCGTGGCAACGTGCCGGGTTTCTCCGGTAAGTTCAACGGGGTGCCATTGTTCCGGTTTCGGCTACCGGTATCCGTATTAGTACTGGTATTTGAGGACGGGCGACAAGGGGCTGCAGATCTACGTTGATAATGGGTGACTGGGATTGTTGATTGAGAAATCCGTCGTGATGACATTGCCGAGTCAACTCTGGATTTGTCTAGGACCTTCCGGGCCGCTGCGCCGGAGGCAGTTGTAGTAGAGGGAGGTTCTGCCACCTTTGGTTTGGATTTCTTCTTGGGAGATTTCCTCTTAATAGTTGAGGCTTTCATCGGGGGATTGTAGTACGCTGATATCTCAGCGTCGGCGTCCCCAGAGTCAGTAACTATTTCGATGCTAGAAGATACACTCATATCATACCTCAGCCGTGGTTAATTTGATCGAAAGTACAATAGGCCAAATTACCACTAGTCCAGTATTCAGGTAAAGTTATCAGTGCAGCAGTCCCATCTATCTAGCATTAAGCTGTATTAAGCTGATAAGCCTACGTACTGACGTACGTCAGTCAGTCAGTGAGTAGGTTCAGTAGGCCTACGTTCAGGCATACCGGTACATGCGCAGTACAGCACTCCACAGCAGTTCCCATACACGGTACCGAACAACATTTGTGATTTGACAATATTATACTGATATCAGGCAGTCAGGATATACAGTACAGCAGTATAGCATTACATCTGTCAGGCTGTACTGCCACTGCACACTGCAGTAGTGCAGTCCATTGTTTAACTGTTTAAAGGAGCAGTGCAGCGCAGTGCAGTGACTAAACAAAAATTTCAAATGATTGGCGGTTTTATTTTTATTTTGGAGGGTTATTCAATTTTATGAAATTGCAAAACGTTTGAAAAATGTTTGCACTTTGCAATAGCAAATTAGCAATTAAAGGTTTGAAATTGTTGCTAGAATAACATTTTAATAACATATTAAATTTACGCTCTGTAGACAGCAAAAGTTATTTGCAAACAACAAACGTTTTTGAGCATAAACCAAGCAATCTGCAAATGTTTTTACTTCATATGTGGTTAGCAGGGCTGCGTCTAATTACCACAACACACTATACTGCGTCTAATTACCACAACACTATACTATGTACTGCGTCTAATTACCACAATCTATTTACCACAAGACTACACTGCATCTAATTACCACAATATTATTTTACAATGGCATCTAATTACCACAATATACAGTATGCAAGTGTCTAATTACCACAACACTATACTGCGTCTAATTACCACAATCTATTTACGAACAAGACTACACTGCACACTGCATCTAATTACTCTACATCATACAATACATACAATTACACTACATCTACAAACAGACACTATATAACATTGGAGGTGTCTCATTGGTTCCCCCAAGCTTGAAACTAGAACAAAGCCGCCTCCGCTTTGCATGACTTTGCTTTCGCCGTGAGGACCAGCCAGTGCATAATCGTGTGCTTTGGCAGTCTCAGGGAGTGAATAACCATGGTGTACAGCCCACGACTTTCTTGAGACGCATCATAAATGACACTGGCCTTGAAGATCTAGCAAATGTCATGGGTGATAGCAGGGAGTTGTGGCGGCGCAATTTTGACGACAGGCCAGCACAGCATTCTTAAAAATGCAGCTGCAATGCAGCATGCCGATCCTAGTGGTAGTAGTAGTAGTATGCAGGAAGCACAACATCCAAAGGTCATACTCTGTTTCAGTTTCAGATAGCAGTGTACTACCATCCTTTAGTTACAGCAGTGTACGTTATTTTATAGTGAAAGTATTGCTGCGGTAAATTAAGTAGGCCTAATACAATTTACCGGTAAATTAAGTAATACTATTTACCAGCGGTAAATTAAGTCTACCTCTACTTGAGCAATTAAGTCAATTAATAGCCTTCATTGAACTTTCAGATATTTTGTCTTTTTTGCCATTGCTTCCCCAGCAAATACATATCCAGCGATTAGTACGCTAATAGCGGGATGTACCATCCTGCTAATATCCGGATAATCGCCGTAAAAGTGGTCCCCGCGATCGCGGCGTTTTTAGCGGGATAATTATCCGATTTTTAGCGGTTCTTTAGCGGCACTTTAGCGTGGATTTAGCGGCATTTGTAGCTGCCCAGGTTAACAAAAATTCGCTTTGTCCAATCACATGGCGTTCCTTGTGCATACTCTGTGGAGGGAGGAGGGGAGGAGGGGGGGGGGGGGGGGCTGGAGTGGTTAGCCTACCATATCTACCCTATGCCTACACTCTACGGCCCTACATCTACAATACTCTATACAAACTGAGATGTAATTGAGTATAATAGGAGAATATATAATGCATTAAGACTTAGGAGTATCCTATATTAACTTTAAGCGATCATCAAAAAATATTAATTCGATTATTAAAATCTATATATTTGATCTTATTTACAACCATATTAGATAATTCATAATTATGAATTTATTAAAAATAATAAATTGTAAACTGTTTTTAATCGATTTTTCGAAGATAAGAAACCATATACAGTATCTATCCAATAATTTCAGTTTTCTACAAATTGAGGTAGTGTCGACCACCATCACCAGGTATAGCTCCTCCCATGTTCATCTGCACAAACCAGTTCTTAGTGCATTATATTGAATGAGAGTTAATATTAAATATAAATTAATATCGATTGTATCCATCCATGAATTTATGTTTTGTTGTCATTAGATTATTTAAATTGTTGTTTTATCTTTATTCTACTGTATTATGTATCCGGGGCAATATCAAAAGTGTTATAATTGCGAAGTGCTTAATGTTGTTAGGCTTATTTGTAAATCATTTTAATTATCAAAAACGTCATTGGGATGGCTTTAATTATGGTCAACTTGTGAAAGTTCATAAAAATTAAAACATCGTGCCATGATCGTTCATATTTTAGGTAATGTACTGTATTGTTGATATAAATAAATGGAAGTAAAACTGAATGAAAAGTGAACGATCATTATTGAATGTGTTGGTTCATATTTAATTTCGTTCAACTAGTGATTAAAATTATTACATTATTTTAAAATTTCAAATTGGCTAAGTATTACATCATGGGTGAAAACTGAATAAGTAACCATATGTCAATGTTCAATATCTTTGGCGAATGTCTTCTGCTTCCTGGGGTATGTTTGTACATATGTTATGGAGGAATACTGTACACATGGCCTCATCCATCCAGAAAAGGGGGGGGGGGGAGGGGGTGGGGAAAGTCGTGGTTGCTGACGGCAACCAAAGTTTATATTTAGTCCTATCCATAATAATTTAACAATGAGACGAGATGGGATTTGTGTAAGTACAACCCCCCCCCCCCCCCCCCCCCCCCCACGTCTCCACCCACCATCCCTTAGTCGCTAGAACACCGCTATTTACTTCTATATTTAGCGACTAAATTGGTGCTAAAATCCCGCTACTCTCAGCTAGTTTTAGCTTCTCTACATGCTAAACTGACGCTAAAACCCCGCTATTTATTAGGTCGATTTATTCAAACGCTAAAGTGACGCTAAATCAACGATTTTTTCAGATATTTGGTGGATATTTTCTCCAGCGAATTGCCGGATACTATAATTAATATTAAAACGCTAAAAACCAAGCTAGTGGGGTGTAGCGGGGTTTAGCTGGCTATTATCCGGATATTAGCCGGATGTGTCTTTGCTGGGTCACTACTGTATGTTTATAGTAATAACATAACCTAATAAATGGTCAACAATGACCAACAGTAATATACAGTACGTGGTCAGCCCAGAATTGGCAAGATTGACGAAAGTGTCATAAATATCAATAATACTTACATTTATTGTTGTTTTGGAGCGAAGAAATATCTCCTCCATTACGATAGATTTATCGAGGTTATCGTTAATAATTGATTTTCCCAGGCGATTAAGCGATGCCATAAAATCAAACTTCCCGTGAAATACTACGCACCGACTACAAAGGTACTCAATGTTATCGAAATTTGGACTACTTAACATTTCTATAGTTGATTCACTAAGTTGTTCACAATCTTTATGGAACCATATCCTGCATTGATCGCAAAATAAAGCGGGTTGATTTGTTTCACAATTTAGTAAACAAGTTCCACATGGGAATAATGCTTTCGATTTCGGGAATAATACCTTTGGTTTCATTATCCTTTATTCGTCTGAATCCACAAGCCGATGAGCAATCCACAACAAAAGCGTATAAAATATATATTATATTCGTATAAAACTATTGCAAACAGTAATGGCAATATTAATAAAATATCTGGCTGAATTTATAATTTGTATATATGAATCCCATCAGTAGGACAGTATAAATTTCTGTATAAATTTAATGTGCGGAATGTCTACCTGAACTGTATTTATAAACCCAACCCAAACTGCCTTTGACACTGTCAGAGACTGGCAGAGGATGGCAGATCGCATCCATCACATGGATGCGATGTTGGCACTTATAAATGTGAATATACAAAAATAAGTTGTGGGATATGCAAAAAAAGTAAATTTTCTTCGGCCACTAGGCCAGGGATTACGCACAAAGTCTGCCGACTTATTTCCAGTGCGGTCCCCCCAGAACTTTACTCCCCAGAGGAAACTCCAGTACTCATTTAGCTACCACTTAAGGATGCAAGGCAGAGATGCGCCCTGGCTGGTCCCTTTAAAGCATTCGTGCCGAAACGAAAACTGCCCTGGCCCATGTGAGGATTGAACCCACGACCTACAGGAGATGTGAATTCAATGCAACCACTACACCAAGGTGGAACCTTTATGCGTGGGTGTAGCTATTATTGTGCAGTTTAATTTAAAGAATTAATCACCAAAATAGCAAAGATTCTGTAAGCTACCTTGCCACACACACAATGATTGGATAAAAATAAAATCAGCTGAAGAGAGTAAGCATGTATTGACTTGATGCATGTAGTGCCATTACTATTTTGTACTGCAAGGGTTCCTTCCATCTACCAATAGCCGTGTAGATAATTCACATTGGTAGCCAATAGGGACCGGGATTGAAATATTTTGTTATCACCTCTCACTTCCTTCATTTCAGCCTCTAAAAGTTACTGTGGATAATTACTGTAAAATATAATATTGCTTAATTAACCTTTTTTTACAATTTTTTTTTTGGTACACACTGACAGACCCACCGACAGTCTGACCAACCGACCGACCAACAGACTTACCGACAGGCTGACCAATCGACCGACAGACTGAGCGAATGACTGACCAACCGACTGACCCACTGACAGACTGACCAACCGACCAACAGACTGACCGAAATACTGACCAACCGACCGAGAGACGGACCGACAGACTGACCAGCCAACCGACCGACTGACAGACTAACGAACTGACGTACCGATCCATCAACTGACCGACCGACCAACAGACTGACCTACAGACTGAATGATAAATTTTCCAACCGACCGACGGACTCACACACAAACTGACCAACCAACCAGCCAACAAACTGACCGACAGATTGAATGACAGACTGACCAACCGACTGACAGACAGACTAACCAACTGACCTACTGACCAATCAACCGACCGACAGACTGAACGACTGACTGACCAACTAACCCACCGATAGACTGAACGACCAACTGACCAACTGACCTACCGACAGACTCACCTACCTATATACTGTAGCACTTATTACTAAATGAAATAAACTGATTTCGTTATGGATATAATGTACTGAAATTGTGCACCATTAATTGATTTATATAAACTAAGACTATTTTTATTAGGAATTAAATGATGTTTAAACACAATTCATTTATTGGTTAATTTTATAACTTGCGATAAAGTATTTAAACTTACAAATTATGTATTTCCTGTGTCTCGTCCGTTTCTGGTACAGTATTTTAGGTCAGGTCAGGTATTCTAGGTCATTGATCAAGAAAACTTGCCACCTCCATGCAGCATAAAGGAGGTGCCACCTGTAGCTGCATAGACCCTCTTACTAGGGCAAATCTGGTCCTGTAACTAGGACCCCCTTCGTTCTGGGATAAGGACGCCCTTGGTCCTGGATTAAGGACCCATATACTTGGCTGCAGGGGTATATGGCCTGACCAGGCAGATGGTGATCTACCAATGGCTGGTCAGGAGCAGAGTGTTCTCATGTCCACTCTGAGAGCACTTCACTGCGACCTGCACCTGGCAGCAAGGGTACAGGGCATGACCCAGCAGATGAGCTGCAACAGCCAATGGTGGGTCATGTGCGCCAGAGTAGATATGGGTGATGGGCCTCATATCTGACTCCATTGCGACACCCACCCTGTGGAATGGCAAACCAGGGTGTGGTATTTGCCCCGAGAGCTGACTCGGCAAAAAAGCACCCCCCAACCCCCACTATGGATTACATTAGCAATGCGGAGGTTCGGCCACTAGAGGCCAGTGGAATTACCGGACACAATCGGCCTCACAGGCGTCAGTTAACTCCTGACCGGCTGCCTGTCTCACCCCCTACTGGAGAGAGAGCAGCCAATAATTCTTTGAGTCCCTTTCCTGATGACCTTTCTGGCCCAAACCCTGGGTCACCAGGAAGGCCAGATTGTGATGGGGAGAGGGATTCTGGAGTTGGAGGCTACTCTCATTTTCCACCCCGACCAACAAAGCCATTGGTGAATCTGAGGCAAGTCACAAGACTAGCCTCAGTAAACACCCTAACACTCGGGTCCCCAATGCGACAAGGTGAGCTGGCTGCCTTGGCAGATAAGCTTTCTCTTAGCGCAGTGGGTGTTCAAGAGCACCGAATGCAGACTGGACAGACTGATGAGGTTCTGATTAAGGACATGGGGGGCGGTTGGCGACTCGCCCTCGCGTCAGCAGATGATAGTGGCAATGGTGGAATTGGTCTATTGATGAATCCAACTGCACATGCAGCATTGGACAAAATAGACCAAATCTCTAACCGCATCATCCGTTGCCACTTCTCATGTTCTGGAAGACTGGCTAAGAAGTTTCCTAAGGTGGTTCTGATTGTGTGCTACTCTCCAACTAGTGTTGCCCCTGTAGAGGAGGTGGAAAATTTCTACCACAATCTACAAGCAGTTACTGATGGAGTGGATCAGCATGCATTCTTAACATTCCTGGGAGACTTTAATGCAAGTCTGCATCAATCACCTACATCGCCCTGGGTCTATAGCAATAGTGTTAACCGAAATTCTGTCCATCTTCAGGATTTTATATCTGGAAATGGATTGTTTTCCGCTGGAACCCAGTTCAAGAAGCGAACTGGAAAGCTATGGACTCATAGTGGACCCAGTGGTCACAAGTCCCAGATAGACCATATTCTGTTTCGTAGGAAATACAGGAGCTCTATACAAGACTGTAATGCATTTACACTTCGACCCTTCTCCAGTGATCACCGCCTTATTGTGGCCAAGGTAAGACTTAGTCTGCGTGCTAGCAGAACAACGAAATCTGCCTTGCCGCGGCATGACTGGTCCTCTCTGTTGCAACAGCCAAGTGTGAGATCCAGCTTCACACTACAGCTGAGCAACAGGTATGAGGCTCTTGCCTCTGAGGCGGCAGATCACTGTGAGGGCTATACTGCCTTTACAGAAGCAGTTAAGTTAGCAGCTGCAGAAACAGTTCCTGTATACCATCGAAACAGGAAAAGGGCCCCCTGGACTGACAACAAAATTCAGAAGTGCCGAAATGACCTTCATAAGGCGCAGAAAGAGTCCCGACTCAAACAGACTACAGCGGCCAAGAATGTAGTTAAGGCTGCATCTAGGTCCCTGAACAGGCAGTACTCTGCTAATCTACAGGAGCTAATAAACCAACAGGTTGATGCCATCAATGATGCTGACGACAGCAGGCAATCATCCCAGGCATGGAAATCGATCAATCTGCTTACTGAAAAGCCGACCAACCACCAAGGTTAAGGCTGAATCACCAGCCGATCGCCTCAATGGTTAGAAAGCCCACTTTGAAAAGCTCCTCAATAATGACAGGGTATTGCCTGATAACTTTATAGAAGTAAAGGTGTCTGAGTCTGTACTCCCAGATATTCCCATTGGCGATATCTCCTTTGCAGAAGTGAAGGCTGCTGCAAAGAGCATTAAGACCAATCGTAAAGCTCATCTATCCCATCATAGTAGACATGTACCGAACAACAAGAGTCCCACAAGAAATGAAAACAAATAAGTTGGTGCCAGTTCCCAAGAAGGGCAACCTAACACTCTATGGTTCTTTTCGGGGAATCTCATTGATCTCGATTGCTGCAAAGCTATACAATAGGATTCTATTAAATCGCATCAGGGATCCCATTGAGAGACTGCTCCGTGGAAATCAGAATGGGTTCCGTAAAGGTCGTGGGACCATGGAGCCCATTTTGGCACTTAGAAGGATAATTGAAGAGTTATCAAAAAAGAAAGACAGGCATCTGGCTGTTATCTTTGTTGACTTCTTCAAGGCCTTTGATTCAGTCTCTCGCTCACGTATGTTCAGTATACTTTCATTATATGGGATTCCTGATGAAATTATTGCAGCAATCAGATCAGTATACGATGGTTCGACAACATTTGTGTCTACTGTTGACGGTGACACAGAACCATTTGAAGTGTTATGGGGCGTCCTCCAAGGAGACACACTTGCACCATTCTTGTTCATTATTGTGGTTGACTATGTTCTACGCATGTCCTTAGATCATTATAATGATGATGGGGTGATGATAACTCCACCTACTGGCTCCAGAAGTCGAGGAAATCCTGCCAAGTACCTAACTGATCTAGACTTTGCTGATGACTTAGGAGTACTATCAGAATCATTAGAGGGAGCCCAACGGCTCCTCAGTTCATTAGAACATGCTGCTTCTAGTGTTGGTCTTTTTATTAACTCCAGAAAGACCAAAATTCTGACAGTTAACTTTGAAAGTCCTCAGCAAGTCTCTGATCGGATGAGCATAAGCTCAAAGGATGGTATGCTTGAGCATGTGGACGACTTCTGTTACCTGGGATCATGGATCCGGAAGTCAGGTGAGGATCTTCGAAAACGTAAGGGAAAGGCATGGGCAGCCTTGAATAGGCTTTCCAGGATTTGGAAGTCACCGAGAATTAATCGGAAACTTAAGGTCCGATTATTTAGAGCAGCAGTAGTTCCAGTACTCCTCTACGGGAGTCCATGCTGGGCTCTAACTGCTGAGGACACTAAATCTCTGGATGGCACATTCACAAGAATGCTACGCCGGGTTCATTGTGTCAAGTACAATGCACACATCTCCAACCAGACACTATATAACATTGGAGGTGTCTCATTGGTTCCCCCAAGCTTGACACTAGAACAAAATCGCCTCCGCTTTGCAGGACATTGCTTTCGCCGTGAGGACCAGCCAGTGCATAATCTTGTACTTTGGCAGCCTCATGGAGTGAATAAGCATGGTGGACAGCCCATGACTTTCTTGAGACGCATCTTAAAGGACACTGGCCTTAAAGATGCGGATGATCTAGCAAATGTCATGGGTGATAGGGAGTTGTGGCGGTGCAATTTTGTCGACAAGCCGGCACAGCATTCTTAAAAATGCAGCTGCAATGCAGCATGCCGATCCTAGTAGTAGTAGTAGTAGGTACAGTATCCGTAATTCTTCCTTCACCGTTTTACAGTATTTCATAGATGGGTGGGCCGATTTTATGATTAAGAGTAAAATTTTGCAGAGTAATTAATCACGTCCATTCTGTTGAAATTTGTACTGTACGAGGTTGACATAATTTTGACTCTTCTTGCTGAAACTCTTCCACGAATAATAACGATGGATTGAAATACATAATTCTTCCACATATTTGCTACTGTAAATGTCGCTTATGTTATAAATATCATTCTCCACCACCAATTGTGATAACTGTGTGTCTACAGTAAATTGTGCCCACATATCCCAGAGCACAACAGAACCCTTGTCCCTTGGAATTTATTTACAAATGCCCTGCCCTGATAAATGCCCGTTCAGAAAATACACTGTACTTTATTTTATTTTTTTTATTATAATTTTAGCTTTTGCCAACAATTCCCTCGTCGACTGTAAATCCTATAGACGTATTTTATTTGATTTATTAATGTTTGTGTGTAATTAAATTTTCATCAATTATAAAGTTGAAACGAGATATCAATTCTCCAATTGCTTCCAGCCCCCCCCCCCCCCCCCCCCCCCGTATAAATAAAGCGCTAACTTAATACATCATGATGTCCATTGTATATCATATACGTGTAAAATAGCGTGGTTGATGGATGAGCCTCTGCATTTATACGGGCTTGGCACCGTTTTTTGTGTTCTTCATGAATGTAAAACACAAAAAGCTGCATTACTGTAATTATTATTTCATATAATCGTATAATTGTTTCCCCGTTGTAGCAAATACAGTATAACATCTGTTGTGGCGATTGTTTCCCCCGCTGTGGCGATTGTTTCCTCCGTTGTGGCAACTATAACCTCCGTAGTGGCGATTGTTTCTTCCGTTGGGGCAACTATAACATCTGTTGTGGCGATTGTTTCCAGAGGGCGGCAACTTTAACTACAACACCCAACAATAAATACTTTTTATTTCAATAACTAAGTATACAGTACTTTAAATAGGGGGGTCTTTCGATACAAACGATATTTACAGAAATAACAACTGATTACTTCCAAAACTAATACCTTAACAATGTACCACAAATGGACATAATGATGTCCATTTGTATATCATATACGTGTAAAATAGCGTGGTTGATAGATGAGCCTCTGCATTTATACGGGCTTGGCACCGTTTTTTGTGTTCTTCATGAATGTAAAACACAAAAAGCTGCATTACTGTAATTATTTTTCGTATAATCGTATAATTGTTTCCCCGTTGTGGCAACTATAACATCCTGTTGATATAACTCCGTATTCCACCGTTTGGGTTCGTTTGGGTACCGTTTGGGTCCGTTTGGTTTTTAGTCCTACCCGTGATTAGACACTTGAGTTCTGTATATTGTGGTAATTAGACGTTAGTGAAGTTTTGCGGTAATTAGACACTGAATATTAATAACTACCGTACTGTATATTGTGGTAATTAGACACTCTTGCATTCTGTATATTGTGGTAATTAGATGCAGTGTGGTCTTGTGGTAAATAGACACTGCGTTCTGTATATTGTGGTAATTAGATGCCATTGTAAAATAATATTGTGGTAATTAGATGCAGTGTAGTCTTGTGGGAAATAGATTGTGGTAATTAGACGCAGTATAGTGTTGTGGTAATTAGACACTTGCATTCTGTATATTGTGGTAATTAGATGCCATTGTAAAATAATATTGTGGTAATTACAGTAGATGCAGTGTAGTCTTGTGGTAAATAGATTGTGGTAATTAGACGCAGTATAGTGTTGTGGTAATTACACACTTGCATTCTGTATATTGTGGTAATTAGATGCCATTGTAAAATAATATTGTGGTAATTAGATGCAGTGTAGTCTTGTGGTAAATAGATTGTGGAATTAGACGCAATATAGTCTTGTGGTAATTAGACGCAGTATAGTCTTGTTGTAATTAGACGCAGTATAGTCTTGTGGTAATTAGACACTTGCGTTCTGTATATTGTGGTAATTAGATGCCATTGTAAAATAATATTGTGGTAATTAGATGCAGTGTAGTCTTTTGGTAAATAGATTGTGGTAATTAGACGCAGTATAGTGTTGTGGTAATTAGACACTTGCATTCTGTATGTGGTAATTAGATGCCATTGTAAAATAATATTGTGGTAATTAGATGCAGTGTAGTCTTGTGGTAAATAGATTATGGTAATTAGACGCAGTATAGTGTTGTGGTAATTACACACTTGCATTCTGTATATTGTGGTAATTAGATGCCATTGTAAAATAATATTGTGGTAATTAGATGCAGTGTAGTCTTGTGGTAAATAGATTGTGGAATTAGACGCAGTATAGTCTTGTGGTAATTAGACGCAGTATAGTCTTGTTGTAATTAGACGCAGTATAGTCTTGTGGTAAATAGACACTTGCATTCTGTATATTGTGGTAATTAGATGCAGTGTGCAGTGTAGTCTTGTTCGTAAATAGATTGTGGTAATTAGACGCAGTATAGTCTTGTGGTAAAGACGCAGTATAGTCTTGTGGTAATTAGACACTTGCGTTCCGTATATTGTGGTAATTAGATGCCACTGTAAAATAATATTGTGGTAATTAGATGCAGTGTAGTCTTGTGGTAATTAGACGCAGTATAGTCTTGTGGTAATTAGACACTTGCGTTCTGTATATTGTGGTAATTAGATGCCATTGTAAAATATTATTGTGGTAATTAGATGCAGTGTAGTCTTGTTCGTAAATAGATTGTGGTAATTAGATGCGCAGTTAGTCTTGTGGTAATTAGACACTTGCGTTCTGTATATTGTGGTAATTAGATGCCATTGTAAAATAATATTGTGGTAATTAGATGCAATGTAGTGTTGTGGTAAATAGACACTTGAGTTCTGTATATTGTGGTAATTAGATGCCATTGTACAGTAACGCTTTCAAATAACGTCCTATTGGATCCTAATAGGAACCTAATAGGAAATAAATAACAAATCACTTGGAATTTGCCTAATGTAAGTCTACCTAGAGCGGCTAAATATCAAAGCTTAGAAGTGTCTGTCAATCAACCTCCCGGGATAGCTGAAAGTAGTAAAGACACTTTGAACTACTTAAAACTTACTTAAAACACTTAAAACTACACATTGTTACTATCAGTAGTAAAGAGAGCCGCCTTGTCTAGTGGTTGAGTTGTATTTCCCTTCCCCTGACTTATCTTACAACAACAATACTCCCCATAGGCTAATGTTAAATATGCAAAGAACACACTACTGGCTTTAACTCAACATCTGTACACATTAACTACCACTCGGTAAAGGTATCGCGGCTTGTGTAAAATAGGCCCGCCAACAGGTTGAGTTGAGTGAGCCTCAACAAGTAGTTGGGCTGCTAAGGCGTGATCTGATTTTATTCGGACGTCAAACTTTTAATAATTTATTAATTAATTAAATTATTGTGCGAACTTGTTAGATCTGGCAATTTTACCATTTCCATGGTATAATAAATATAATTTATAATTAATATTAATATCATTATGCCAACAGGTTATGTTTGTTACAAACCGCCACTAAACTCATAAGGGTCTGTTAATTCCTGTAGGATGTTATGTCATTTATTTTTCGTAGTGGTAGCGATACGGATTGTGACATGTTGCGGAATCTGCTTGGAGAGTGTAATGTGCTTTGTGGGTGTTATGTTTAAATACGGAACTTGTGTGTTTCAGTAAAATATAGCATTCATTATTACAGTTTATCTATTTCGGGAAGGGAGGAGGGGGGGGGGGGGAGGGGGGGGGGGGGTTATGGTCCTTAGCCCTCCTTGGGGAGTAATCAATGACTTACTATTGGCCGAACGGATATTTAACTACACAATGAGATACAGCGTGTTAGGCAGTAAGTGGGCTGCTAATAATTAATAAATAGCCCATATTTATTTTTAAGACTATAATAATAATTGAACACCAAATTATCTACCCCTGTACTCTTCTTACAGCAAGCAGTGTTTGTATAGTAAGCAGAATGTCAATGTGTATAGGAAATGTAAATTTCCCATGGATAACATACATTTATTTAGTCGCCCAGTTTTAGCCCCTGTCTAATTATTAATTAAACTAATAAATGAAAATAAACCAATATTTATTCTATTAATAATTACACAAACATTCTGTTTTACTCTTTATTTCTAAAAACATGTTCAATAGTAATAAATACAGTGTGTGATCATACATTTATTTGTAAGTTCAATACGATTTTAAATTATTCCACAGCCCACCAGCCCACGGACGTTAACTATGTGCGGATGTGTGTGGATTTCATCTATTAGAGTTTATATTTTAAATATTATTTACGTCAGTGGCTGGAATACAAGGTAGGTAGGAGTGTAATCCTCCATCGATAACCATACCTCAATGTAATGAACTGAACACTACGCAAAGTTTAGGCTGATTGTAGTCCATTCTATACAACTTAATGATTGACAGGATAGAGAAGAAGTGGACCAGCACAAGCATATTCTGAGTCAGTCCACCTTCCAGACATCAAAGTAAGCGCCGATTTCCAATTAAATTCCTAATGAAATCCAAGTCAAATCCTAAGTGCCTCCAAGTCTGGAATTTGGGCTAAATTTCATTTCCAATTAAATCCTAACTCCTATAGTAGTGAATCAGTGACTTGGATCCTAATAGGATCCTATTAGGATCCAATACGACGTTATTTGAAAGCGGTACTGTAAAATAACATTGTGGTAATTAGATGCCTGTATCGAATTGTTGGGGTAGATTGTGGTAGTTTGTGGTAGGTTGGGGTAATTAGTAGGACCGTTGCGATTGCAGCATTGTACTAAAGTCTACGCCAAATTTGGAGAAAAGATATAACCCCACAGCCCCAAAATTACCTGATTACTGACAGACTAAATTATTAATTACAGAATTAGTCGGTTAGTCAGTTAGTTGCCTTGTTGCTACCGGTATGCGGTATGTAAAATCTATGTTCAGAAGTTACTAAGGAAAGGAAAGAAACAGAAAATTCAGAAATTGAAAGCGACTGACTCAGGTTGGAATTCATGCATGAGCAGATGAGCGCGTACAGGCAGACAGGCTGACAGGCATAGGTGATAGGTACCGTCAACGTGGGTGACTATGATAGTTTTCAGCACTATTTAAAATGACTCTCCATACTGCCATAAGTACTACAGTTAATGATAATGTAAAAGTACTCTGGTCATAACATTCAGCCTTCCATACATACTAATTGCCATTGACAGTCAGGGAGATCATCAATTTTGGGGTTACCCATGGAATACTAAATATACATATGTATATTTAGTATTCCATGGGTTATCCCAAATTTCGAATTCTGGTAATAGACTGTGGAAAATTGGGGTTTTTTGTCCAAATTTGAGGTGTTTTTAGACTCTTAATATCGAGTGTTGCTACGACTTAGGGAAACTGATGGAGCAACTTCTACTTTTAATATGTTAAAATATAATGTAAAATAAGAACTTTTATTGATGCAATAAAATATTTCACAACTTCACAACATCACCTTTACAACATCACCAGCCTGCCAGCAGTAGGCTTTGCTGCTTAGTGCTTATAGAGCTTGGTGAGAATGGGTGACCGGTGTAACCTGTGACATGACATGTATGCAGGGTAGGCTTAACCTTACAGCACAGCAACTTACAGTCAATAACTTTATAACTCCGTTAGTGATTGGTGAGAAAAATGCAGAAGACTAGAGAAATTCGCTATCCTTACAGCCTTACTTTTGGTAAGAAGAACAGTAGACCAAATCCTCACTGTTGCGAGATTCAAGCTCAGACAGCTGCACAGTCACAGACTCAGGAAGGCCTACTATATCTTGTAGATGTTGAATCAATTCCAGAATTTGGAAGTTTACATATTCTGGCATTCATCTGTTCTGTTCATCATTCATATCACACATCTTCGGGAAAAAAATATGTTCTCTGGTTGTTGATGTCCTCTTTAAAACTTTGTATATCAAATGAAGCCATTCCTCTCCTGACAGCCTGAAGACTTATGTAATATTCGCCTACCCTAGCTCTGTCTGTAGCTCTATCTGTCAATTGGAATACTGTACCATCATTCTTCCACCGTTTGGAGCCCATTTCTAGACAAATGTTGCCGCAAAGGTTGACGTGGTTTATATAATATATGTGGACTTATTATGAAGCAAAGGCCATGCCTCGTCCATCTGCCCATGCTGCCATGTCTGCATGTTCCATACATCACCTATTCTTTATCAGGGTCATTAACATGGAACATGATGGACCTGGAACACAGTAGAAACATCATCATCACTAATCGATATTCTTTTAAACAGTCTTTAGACTCTGCTTTATCAAGACATCTGAAATGTTTTAGAAATCTAAGTGACTGTTTGTTTATACTATACATACATACATCCTTTTAATTTGACCTTATGAGGAACCAGAATCATTTATAACTTGGGCAAAAAGTATAACCTTTTCACTAACCTATTCTCGAGGTTTTATCTCATCTCTAGAGTACACCTTGCAGGCACTAAAGTTGCATTGCAATAGTGTGTAGGGATGGATTTTGCTCAAATTTCGATCAAAAGTTTGATCAACACATTCAATGAGATTTTAGAAATTCCACCAAAAATATTTTGGCACTTGTGTCAAATCAAATAGGTGACCCCCCAGCCCTCCTGCTAATCCTTAAATCACCAGCTAATCCTGAAATTTAGTGCAGGTGATATCAATATTTCTAACTCTTGTTTATTGTTTTTTGGTTACTTTCAACTAACCTCCTGACCTCTTGTTAGTCTGGAACCTGCTCTGCTCCTTTGCTAACCCTGTAACCGGGCACTAGTGAAAGTGACTTTAGTTTAGGTGATTTCAGGATTAGCAGATTAGGAGCTAGGACAGTAGGAGGGTCCCCTATTTGACACAAGTGTCAATGTTTTATTTTACTTTTTTTTACCGGGAGAAAAAGTAAAATCAATGCAAAATTATGGCTCTACATGGTACATTATTGTGGCAATATTATTCAATATTATTGCAGGTTGCTGCGTTGCCGACTTTGCAAAAGCTGTGCCCAACAAAAAGTTACAATATTCAGATATTATGGGGACAACTTTTTCCCTACCATTAGGGAAAAAAGTAGGCCTACTACTTTTTCTCCCGATTTTAGGGCATATACAAGCAAAAAAGTAACAATATAAAAATATAAGTTCTTTAAGCTCTGTACTTCGTTTTATATGTCTACCATCTGATCATACCACCCCACTGCACCCCTACCAGTAAGTAGCCTTTTTAAGTATAAGCCTTTTTAAACTAATACTGAATATGTTTTAAATATTATATTTCACAACACTCAGCCACTAGGCCTACATACATCAGTTTGTTTTTTTACCTTTGCAATACATAACAAGCTAACAACTACTGAACTAGGCCAACTATGACTTCTGTCTGTATCTGACTATGCTGCTATGAAATTCAAATTTGGGGTGAAACTCAAATTTAGAGAATTAACCTAACCTTGTATTAAATTTGAGGTAATTCCAAAATTGGGTCTATAATTTGAAATTTGAGGTATTCTCAAATTTGATGATCTCCCTGACTGATTTACATTTCATATTTTGAAATGTCAATGGCAATTTTTTTTGGCATAAAAAATTATCATAGTCACCCGACCTTGCGGGTGACTATGACTGTATGATAATAATATATAAATGCATTGTATGTAATGCTTTGTAAATTCACACTCACTGTGGGATATTATATTGAATTAAATATATACAGTTAGTACTGGTACATCATATAATGTATTGCATAGACAGATAGTGTATTGCATGGCAGCATGGGGCTTGGGATTATATTGCACAGCTAGTATATTACAATTGCATAGATAGATATAGCACAAAAATAATGTACAATAAAACCGTATGAAAGTTAAAAACGAATTAATCACATCCACAGTAATCAGTGGCATCAACAGACAATCCAACTGTGGCTTCCAGACACAAACACAGCTTGTGATACCACTTCTCACAGTTATCACAGCCAACCCAAAAAACTTTCCGATTACGAGATGTTGTTAACGAGGACGGCAGAGATGACTGTTGGCAGATCTGGCAATCTTCACTTTCTTCACTGTTTCCAGATATATCACCAACAGTAACCGCCTTACCAGGCGTGACCTTCGGGCCTCTTTTCTTTGATTCCACTTCCAGACTTCAACTGGGCGAACATGATCCTGCAGTAGATCGGCAACAGTGTCGCCAAACGCCTCTCTCACGGATGGTTCGTCTTGTGGTGCCTGGGGGGAAATTCGCTCTAGAACTTGGGAGTTGTCCCTTGGATTAGATAAATCCCAGCTCCCTTGAATCCTGCTGTCAGGTTCTTTCCATGTTCCTCCATGTTGGTATGCAGCCTTTTTAATAATGATGGCATAATTGACTTTGGTATAGCTTGCTGGATCTGTGTTTCCTTCCTCCAATTTCCCTATATCTTCCTCCAGACACGCTTTGCAGGTCCAAATATGGCCACATCTAGTGGTTGGAGAAGGTGGCTCGCATTAGGAACAAAGGATATGAACGTGATATTATTTTCTTTACAAGCTTCTAAAACCCTCACACTGAAGTGACTTGCAAGGTTGTCACCCAATAGAACTTTCTTCCCTGCTGTTTTCTTCGCATGTGGCAGGAATGCCTCGAAAAACCACATTTCAAACAACTCTCCATTGAACCATCCTGACTTTGAGTTCCCATAGCCCTATACAGTTTCTGCTGGACCATGCAAGGTCCATTCATTGTACAGGTGTTCGGATTTAAACACAATCATTGGTGGAACATACATATTTACCTTTGGGTAATTCCATCCAAATTCGACAAATCGCAGTGGCATGGGGTCATCGATTTCGTTTATTTTTGGATATATGGTCGGAAATGGTATAAAATGACACCTGATGAAATATTTCTGATGATGGTGCATTGGTTTTCGAGATATTGCAGTTCAAAGTTTGCGATTTATTCGAACATATCCCCAATGAAACCTACAGAAAATCTTTCTGATTAGTGGGTGGAGTGTCATTTTATGTTTATTGTACACATAAATACTCAAAATAGGTCTCATACACATTAAAACCATGAATAAATACCACCCACTTGTCAGCCCAACTTTTCTATGTGACCAAAGATTGGACTTTTCGACAAATTTTATCTTTTTGAGGCTTGAGTTAGAGTGGTCTGATTAGTGGGTAGCCCAAAACATTTAGTAAATAGTTAGATATACCAAAGGGGGGTTCTGTGGTACAATTTTCATGTACCACCAGCAAGTCAGACTTCCATACTATCATCTGGAACTTGCAAGCGTCTGATAAAAGATGGGTGCTTGAAATGAATCATGAGTAGTAACATGGATAAGGGAAACATGCATGACAAGTTTCGGATCCCACCCATGCCTTCTTCAGTATATATTATTCAATTTAAAAGTTCAATTTTCAAAATTAATCGTCAGATTTTAAAATACTTTAAAACCAAGGTCTGCTTATGAGGTTGCTCTCATAACCAGCACACATTAAGTATTTAAATGTTTTAGACACAATAAAGGCTGTTTTTTTCACCACCCACTTGTCAGATATTTTTATGTGTAACAAACAAAGGTAAATAATTTTAACATATTATTGACTAATTTCAATACCCAATGAGTTATATACCTTCTGATACTATTAAATATTATATCATAAAAGAAAGAAAAGCTGTTTGAAATTCATCTATATAATTCCCTAATCCTGGCCAAGGGCAGCAGGGAATGGAACGTAATACAGTATGTTCATTATGATGAGGCAAGTCAGTGATAATTAATATAGTTATTATGGTAGAAAAGATAATAGATCAATTATTGAGTATAGCAGTGTTGTAGATCGTGCAATTCCTTTATGAACAGTATCGCAGATAAATTCTGCATCGTAATCGAAATTAACTGGCAGGCAGTTGGTGCATGACCAATATTTATCGCACACATTGCACACCACCCAAATCTTCTGATTTTTTTTTTTAATCACTGGCCCAAAGTTTTTTACACTTGTAGCAGATATTCTCATCCTCATCTGTCTGATCAGTAGGAACATCAACACAAGGTGGGACAACAGCAACCTTGCGTTGAACTGCCTTTACTTTCTTCATTGTAGAAGATGATAAAGTACGGCATTCCAGCTTCCCATCAGCAGTAATATCATATCTATGGTATGACCGCGTCCCTGCCTCCGGTTTCAAGAAGTGGTGTCATGTGTAGCAACGCAAGGTTGCTGTTATCCCACCTTGTGTTGATGTTCCTACTGATCAGACAGATGAGGATGAGAATATCTGCTACAAGTGTAAAAAACTATGGGCCAGTCATACAAAAAAAAATCAGAAGATTTGGGTGGTGTGCGATGTGTGCGTTAAATATTGGTCATGCACCAGCTGCCTGCCAGTTAATTTCGATTACGATGCAGAATTTGTCTGCGATCACTGTTTATAAAGGAATTGCATGATCTACAATACTGCTATACTCAATAATTGATCTATTATCTTTTCTACCATAATAACTATATTAATTATCACTGACTTGCCTCATCATAATGAACATACTGTATTACGTTCCATTCCCTGCTGCCCTTGGCCGGGATTAGGGAATTGTATAGATGAACTTCAAACAGCTTTTATTTCTATTATGATATAATAATTAATAATAGTATCAGAAGGTATGTAACTCATTGGGTATTGAAATTAGTCAATAATATGTTAAAATTATTTACCTTTGTTTTGTTACACATAAAATATCTGACAAGTGGGTGGTGAATAAAACAGCCTTTATTGTGTCTAAAACATTTATATACTTAATGTGTGCTGGTTATGAGAGCAACATCGTAAGCAGACCTTGGTTCTAAAGTATTTAATCTGACGATTAATTTTGAAAATTGAACTTTTAAATTGAATAACATATACTGAAGAAGGCATGGGTGGGATCCGAAACTTGTCATGCATGTTTCCCTTATCCATGTTACTACTCATGATTCGTTTCAAGCACCCATCTTTTATCAGACGCTTGCAGTGATGTTCCGAAGTATGGCAATTTTGGAAAGTTTCAATTTTCCAGATGGTGGTATGGAAGTCTGACTTGCTGGTGGTACATGAAAATTGTACCACAGAAACCCCCTTTGGTATATCTAACTATTTACTAAATGTTTTGGGCTACCCACTATTCAAACCACTCTAACTCAAGCCACAGAAAGACAAAATTTGTCGAAAAGTCCAATCTTTAGCCACATAGAAAAGTTGGTCTGACAAGTGGGTGGTATTTATTCATGGTTTTAATGTGTATGAGACCTATTTATGTGTACAATAAACATAAAATGACATTCCACCCACTAGTCAGAAAGATGTTCTGTAGGTTTCATTGGGGATATGTTCGAATAAATCGCAAACTTTGAACTGCAATATCTCGAAAACCAATACACCATCATCAGAAATATTTCGTCAGGTGTCATTTTATACCATTTCCGACCATATATCCAAAAATAAACGAAATTGATGACCCCATGCCACCACGATTGGTCGAACTTGGTTGGAATTACCCCTTTTGCATTGCCACATAACATTAGACTTGTGGATGATTTTGAGTGGGCCATTTTCGACTCCACTCTCCTCAGCCCACCACGAACTATGGTAGCTTTAAAACTAGGGTTATCTGCTATATTTGTTTCGTCGCACTTGAAGATACATTCAGGTGGTGTATCAGAAGGAACAGTGTTGTCATAGTGCATGAAGAAGTCGTCGATGTCCTTGGCTGATATATTGGCCCTAGAAGGCTTCACATTGGCGCAAATACGTTGGGTTAGGTTGTGTCGTTTAATAAACATGCTCATCCAATCTTTCCCGGGAATGTTTTCAGTAAAACGCGTAGTTCTCCCTTGTCTGTTCAAGTAGCTTTGGACCATGCTGCCATGACACGGATGTCGAATGGGGTCATTGGGATCTTCCAATCTGTCATCTTATTGATAATCATTAAGATGGTTCTCTCTTCTAAATTCGTTAGAATGCGCTGCCCCCCATGCTTCCGTGCAGCAGTCAGGCAGTGGCACTGTAAGTCGGTCGACTTGTTTTATATAGCGTTCCATATGGGATATTAAATCTTTTTGAAGCTTCTAAGACATTTAACTTCCCTGTGATAACCAAGGTAATAGCGCTAATCAGACTTTCTTTGGAATATCCAGTGCAGTAATGTCGACTACCCTAGGCCCCTACCTGGTTTGCGATTATATTTCCCCATAACGGTATAACATTAGCGATTACCGGTAGCTATTAACTAATATATTAAAAAACACAAAACAGCTAGTCAAAAGCATCAAAACATGGCCTACAGTGCTACAATACCTAATGCACCAGTATTTCTTTCCGGCACTGCTGTATAGTATGAATGCTGGATTCATAAAACAGTAATCGGGATAATTACATGAATTATCATAGTCACCCCCACTATCAAAGTCACCCACACTGACGGTAGGCTTTGTTGTTTCGAGATCACCGTATTACATTTACATGTGAAAATACATTAGGCTACTCTACTGTCAGACTGTATAAAATTTGAATAAATATGCAATACAGCAATACCAGAATACTTCATTACAATTAGGTATCTGTTACAGTGTTATCTATCTGTAGCTGTAACAGTGCTGCAGTGTAATACTTGTGTGTAACTGTATAATAATTAGGCTTAACATACCAGGCATACGGTCAGACAGTTCAGCAGTCTGACAAATGTTGATTATATGCTGTATATGGTCGCTATCCAAGGCTATCCATTAACCCTATCTGGCCCAGGCCATTTCACAACGTAATTGGCCCGGGCCATTTTACCTATACCATTTTACCTATTATTTATTTACCTATAGGGAAATTTGTGTTTCCTTATAGGGAAATCACAGTTTTCCCTATAGGGAAATTATGCAAATCTTGGTTTTTAAATAATTTTACATAATAATAATAATAATATTGGTAATTTATATAGCGCTTTTCTACGCTCAGCATACTCAAAGCGCTTTTATTATCATTACCCCAGCAAAGCCAGGTTCCCATTATACCGCTGGGTTGACGTAGGCACTAATGTCTAAAGTGTCTTGCCTAGGGATACAACAGTGCGAAATTTCTACAGCCTTTAGTCGGATTCGAACCTGCGCCACCAAACACTATTGTGTAAGCAGTTCAGGCGCCGTATCCACTCGGACACTGCGACATGATTTTTATATATTTTAGACTGTACATTTCCTGTTTTCTCTTTTAATAATAATTAATAATCTTAAGCTGTTAAGTGATTTGATTCAAAATATTGAATATTGGTACACTACCTACACTACAGTCATTACTTTTAATCAGAGGTTGTTTATTTTCATCAAAAACATCATCCCCCCCCCCCCCCCCTTACAATATTCCTTGTCCTTCACCCTTTATGGCAATTCCCTTACACAACACACACTTCGAAATGGAAGACATTGACTAAAGATTTCATGATAATAGCGAATAGTATCAAAGAGTAATGTGTTGAATTAACCAATCACTAATGTCATGCTCTCTACCTACAGGACTCGTAAGTCTTTTTGTAAATCTGTGGACTTTAGTGAGTGGTGGAGCTTCGAGCATACCTTACATTTGTCATGATTGAAAATAGGTTGCCACAATTTGCTCCAGCTGTCCAGGACATCCAAATCACCTTGTAGTGGGGCAATAGAGGTGATGTTACTGGGGTCGAATATAGTGCTGTCTTTGAAGTCATCAGCGAAAAGATGAATGAGTAGAGTTAGAACATCATCCACATAGGGCCTATCCAAGGAATAGGAAAACTCCAGCAACACTTCCCTGAGGAACACCACTGTCAACAGGTAGCCACGGTGTTGCTTTCCCACTAGCGTTCCCACTGATGACGATGTGTTGCTACTTGGTATCTACAAGAGAGAAACGCCCGAAACCAATTTAATAACTTGCCGGTTATTCTAGGGGGTCTGCAATTTGACAATCAGTCTCTGCTGTGGCACTGAATCAAAGGCTTTCCGAAAGTCCAAGTAAACATCGATGCACATGCGATCATCGAGTACTTTGAACCAATGGAAGATACAATCAAGTAGTTGCAGAGTGCATGATCGGATCGACCTTTCTGGAAACCTTATTGGTCATAGACTCATAGGGTATAAGGTTATTTTCCTTCCTGTAGCTGTATGTTTCATTGACAATATTTCGTTCCATAAGTTTGCAGACCACTGATGATAGACTGATAGATCTTAAGTTTTCACGCAAATATTTACTACCATACTTAAATTGTGGAGAAATGTTGGCGAGCTTCCAATCAACTGATAGCGCTCCTTCATTCATTGACTTATTAAATAATGAATAAGCCAGGGGTTCAGCAATTGTATCAGATAGTGCTTTTACAACTTGCGGTTGAACTAGATCAGGACCAGTAGCACCAGACCCCTCTCATTTCATTGATTGACTGAAGAACTGATTCATATGTGAAGTTGATGGTAGATATGCTTGAATTAATTTCTTGAGAATATTGAGCAGAAGGAATATGTGAAAGGTCTTCTTTCATAAATGCAGTATGGAAATATTCATTCAGTCATTTAAAAGTGTAGCCTTTTCGATAGCGCTGTAGCAAACGAACCGTCATCCTTCTTGAGACACTGTATTGCTGGTCTTACCTTTGTCTTTGGTGCTTTGACCATATAAATTTCCAAAAGATTTTGGCGTTACTATGGGCATGTACTGTCTGACTGTAGTTGCAATTTTACGTTCATAGGCAACCTTTTCCTGTTTAAATACCGAAATACATTTGTTTCTAGCTTGCTTGTTGAAGGCTTTGAATGAATAAAGTGTTTTTTTATTTTTGTAGCTAATCCAAGCTTGTTCCTTAATCCTTATTTGAGATTTAACGATTCCATTTATCCTCTTAGGTTTACTGGATGACGGTCCTGACTTAGTTGGAATGTTACGTTTACATGTGGAAATCAGCTCTTTGTGAAATAGGTCCAATGATGAATGTACCGTATGTCTAATGGCTCTAAGATGGAGGCCCAAAATAGAGCTACAGTAAGACCGTGAGACATCGTCAGCCTTACCGAAAACAGGCTTTACATATACCACCCTATTATTTTTATTACTGTCACACTCAAATTCAAATATAATTATACTGTAATCCAAAACTATGGCAATTGGCAATGGCTGTGAATAAATATAATATAACTATAATAATATGGTAATAATACAAACAGACAAATACAATAATACACCAATGCAATATACAGATATAGTGATGTACATATTATTCTATAGTATGAACTTATACCTGTACATATCCCAAAGACGATACATGCACGCACAGTGGTTTTAACAACAAATCTATGCTATAGATATATGTATGTACTGGGTACTGCATGTATGTAGTAGAGAGGCATAGAAAGCACAACAACAACTGAACAAACAAACAAAGACGTTGGAATTTCAGCTCACAGTGCAGTTTGCACATATCAGTTATCATCAAACCACGTAAACTTATATGAAATTTTGCAATATTTCCATATCGGGAAATTTTTGATGTCATTTTTTTGATATCCATGGTAAAATTTTCGTATAGGGAAATATATGCATGTTTCCCTATAGGGAAACAGGCAAAGTTAATTTTCTGTAAAACCCCCAGGCAGCCAGGGTAGTCTGGTAGTAGTTGGCTGCCTTCTTGGGACGGTAGTTATTATAGCTATAGGATGGCTAAAACGTCTGTCCTTATCTGATCTGATCTGACGGTATCTGACACTTGTTCCACCTTGGTTCAGAGACCACCTTGGTGTAGTGGTTATATTGAATTCACATCTCACGGGGGTTGTGGGTACAACCCTGGCATGGGGGCCAAGGCCAAGGTAGTTTTCGTTTCGGTACGAATGCTTTGAAGGGTTTAGTGAGGCATCTCTGCCTTGCATCCTTAAATGGTAGCTAAATGAGTACTGGAGTTTCTGCCCATGTCAGCATGTGAAGTTTCCCTGGTATTCCCTTAACACCCCCCCCCCCCCCCCCCCCCCCCTCTCTCTCTCTGAAACTAACGCTTCTAACTAAAAGGAATTCATATAAAATAAGCTAGAAATTTAAACTTGTTTTTGGCGGTGGGTGCCAAATTTTGGTACCAGCCTCAAATTTTGAAATATTTCAAATTTGTAAATTGAGTATTTGAAGCTGTTTTTTACTCTTAACCCAGTGGCTCCCTTCTGTAAGAAATGTACATACGTCAAATGACAATATGTGCACTGCCTCGTCGGATTCCGAGTGGCCCACACCTGCCATGGTGTGCCCACTGCGGATCTTCAGTAGTAAACCAATTTGGTTAGGTCAAATCCAAACATTCACCGGAGACCACCGGAGACCACCGGAGAACACACGCTATGTGGAGTACCATGTAGACACGATGACGATGAAGCTGTTTTTTCAGCAATAAGGGTTTTATGCATTCTAGTCTCGTTGGAATATATATGAATTGCACCAGGCATATCATCAACGTTGTATTTTTCGGTGCTGTGTGCAAAATTTGGTGCCAGAGCAAGAACTTTTGAAAATTCATTCAATAGTCCTATCTTACATTTTAGAGGTTTATGTGGGCTCTGAATTCAATGGAATAAATATTTATCTAACAACTATACATCTCAAAATTTTTCGGAAGTATGGTTTCTTGCGTTACCGGTATACGGATTTGTGAGGCTTCTGAATTCAATGGAATTTGAAATATTCCAATATAGAATATGGAATATTCAATAAAAATTGCATAAGAATTCTGAAAATTGTATTTCTCGGGTGAAAATTTTCAACAACATCGTTTATTATTTTGGTTAGAAATTGGCGCCGCTGTAACCTCCTCTTTTCCTTCAATTGGAAGGTAACAACATCGTTTATTGATTCCCACCTTGCCATCTTTCTTCATCGTCTGGGTATAAACTCCGCTGTATCAGCTGGCAATCAGCAGATCAGGGCAATATGGGGCATGTTAAAGTGTTTCACCATATTTGGCAGTACAGTACTGTAGAGAGGGAGGTACTGTACCTCTTGTGCGTGCTAAAACACGCCGACAACCCGCGACATCACAGGGTGTGAACTAAGAAGATTCTTTGAGGGGGGGGGGGGGGGGGGGGGGGGGGGGGTAAGGTTTATAGAGCCACACTTTGGTTAGGATGGGGACGTGGGGGACTACAGAGGCGCCAGCGAGATCGGCCGACAACAAAGGTAGGGCTGTTAGCTGACAGTTTCTGACAGAGTGGTAGGGATGTAGTAGGTAAAATAAATATGGTGTGGCAATAAAATAAAGTTATAAAAACATAAGGTTATAAAACAATCATATAAAGTTCTGTATATTTACGTACTTAAGGTTATCATGGTTTACAATACGATGTTACAATCAGTAAAAATATTATGACAATATAGTGAATATAATATAAATAATTAAGGAAGGCATAATAATAATCATACAATCAACCGCAATATAAATTGCCCAAACTATGTCGCTAAAATTTTAATAATAATAAAAAACATCCTTCTGCTTGGCTGGGGTTCCATAGACTACTGAAGAAATGATACCCAGAATATCGGTTTATTTACAACAAATCTAACCCAATATTATCTACTGAAAATGTGTTAATTAATAACCGAGCAATAAACTGCACTGTTACTCCTACAAACATTCGGGCTGGCTATAGCCAGTTTGACCTTTACGACAATAGAGTAATACAACCGAATGCATCTATCCACACAAAGAACTATAGTTACAACAACAAGCGAAGCAAACACACCCCCCCCCCCCCCCCCCCCCTCTCCCAGAAGGAAAAATATTGGCCCCCAGATTACTGCTACAACCAACAGAGGCTAATAATGATTAAATTCAATGTAACTACAACACAAAATAATCTATACTCAACTAACGCAATAATTACGAAGGCAAGCAAGCCCACACCAAGCAATAATATTATTTACTGCTAAATACCACTAGAAACTCACCAAACATTAAATCAAATATTCCCTAATAAATACACATTCTATAAAATACATTTAACTATAAATAAATTAACTTATAAATTAAAAAACTTAAAAAACTTAGAAATAAATATAATAAATCGATGTAAGATACTTTATGGAAATAATTCAACTAAATAATCAACAATATTAACATAAAAATATAACGCCTAAATCACCATAAAATTATCAAATGAATTAATGCAAGATAATATAACGTTACGCAATTCACAACCATTCTATATAAGCTACAGTCGCGACAGTCCCCCGTCAATATGACTCCCCTACTGCCGCGAGCAGGCAGATCCTTGTGACTGGAGTAGACTTCCCTGAGCCCGCCAGAGGGGGCGGATGTCCGTCTACTCAATATGACTCCTCCACTGCCTCGAGCAGGCAGATCTTTGTGACTGGCCTCTCACAAACTCCCTTGTGTGTTCGAACCTCTGCTGCTCGGACACGCCCATCCTTCCCGTAGAGCGGCCTCCTGATCCGCCCAGGACATATTGGTTCCGCAGCGAGTTCTCGCCCATGTCCTGCACTAAGTCCCCTTTTCTCAAGTTTCGGACCTCCCGCTGCCACTTCGCGCGGCACGGCAGCGTCGGGAGGTACTCCCGGATCCAATGCTCCCAGAACCCGTCGGTGAACGCCTGGACCTGCTGCCAAAGTTTCTTCGATAGCGAGATCTTTGTAAGTAAAGTCCCCTTGACAGACATGGACGTAACGGCGCCCCATGAGGAAGTGTGCTGGCGTCAGGGCCTCTAAGTCATCTATGTCATCGCTCATGGGTGTAAATGGGCGATTATTTAAGGATCGCCTCAACTTCTGAGAGGAAGGTTGCCAGGGTGTCGTCGTATAGCCGTTGTCCTTGCGTCACCGCCTCCAATGTCACCTTAGTCAGTCCAACTATCTGCTCCCAAGCCCCTCCCATATGAGGGGCATACGGCGGGATCCTCCACCATATAATCCCATACGCCACTAACTCTACTACCAGTTTCCTCTCATCGAGATCCAACACGCACTTGTCCAGTTCCGACTTGGCTCCCACGAAGTTCCCACCATGGTCAGAATAAACAATGGCGGGCTTTCCTCTCCGTGCTATGAACCGTCGCAACGCCAGTAGGAATGTATTGGTCATTCCATCGTACGCCACCTCCAGGTGAACAGCGCACGTCGTGAGGCATGTAAAGAGGCATCCGTACCACTTTAACGTCGACTGTCCCTGGATAACCGGAATGGGCCCCCAGTAATCCACCCCACAATGATGGAATGGGGGTGTATGTCTGTGGACTTGCCCCAGTGGCAACGCGGCCATCAACGGGACCTCGGGTTTATGCGTCCATCGCTGCCGACATGGTATGCAACCGTGAGTTATCTTCCGCACTATGGAACGTCCCTTCGTCACCCAATACTTCTCCCGCACTGCCGCCAGGAGCTGATTCCCCAGCCGCGCCAGCGGGTTGTCATGGCGCAGTATAGCAGGATGCTTCGGATGGAATGGGATCGAGGCGTTATCCAACCGTCCCCCAATGCGCAGAATGCTCTTCTCAACCAACCACAGCTCAAACTTCACGAGCTCACTCTTCCCCCCACAGGTTTCTCTTCCCTAATCAGTTTCAGTTCCTCCTCGAACGTTGATTGCTGGTCTATCTGGATGGCTAGCATCCCACCATCCTCTAGCTCGTCTGCCTCGAGGGGTCCATTCCGCTTCTCCCACGGACTGGGTCTGCAGTTTTGCACAAACCACAGCAACCGCGCGAAATGCCTCACTACCGCAGAATAAATCGAGAATCGTTTCAGTTCTATCAGCAGCTTCACAACGCGAGTCGCAAGGACTGAACCGCAATGCTTCAACTCGGGATCATCGTCGGAAAGTTCTGGAATCTCCGACCCTGTTGGCCAGGCATCACCCCGCAGGAACGCAGGCCCCTGAAACCAACGACTTTCAGCTCATAAGTCCTCACACCGCAGGCTGCGTGTCCCGTCATCCGTGGGGTTCAACACCCCCGGAACGTGTCTCCACTGGACCGCCGTCGACTCCTCTGTGATCTCAGTGATCCGCGAGGCCATGGATGGCAGAAATTGCGGCAAATGGTTCCGGATATAGGCGATAACCGTCGTGGAGTCAGACCAGTAGAACGCGCCATCGAGTTCTAACCCAATTTCAGTTTGAACAGTACGATAGAGTCGCACAGGTAATACAGCCCCTTGCAGCTCCAACCGAACGATAGTTAGCTGTTTAATTGGCGCCAACCACCCCTTGCCCATCACGAACGCGAACGCCACGATCCCACTCTCGTAGACCATACGCAGGTACGCCACTGCAGTGAACCCTGCTTCTGATGCATCGCAGAAGAGGTGCAGTTGCCTAGCAACCAGCACGTCTCCCAGTCTGTAACCCCAAGGAATCCTCAGGCTCGAGATCCCTCTCATCACAACTCGCCACCGCTAAAACTCCTCCTGTAGCTCGTCCGGAACCAGTGTATCCCATCCGCACCTCAGTATCCACCGTTTCTGTAGGATCAACTTGGCGAAGAACATCACCGGAAGAATGAACCCAAGTGGATTGAACACGGAACACAACACAGAGAGCATCCCACACTTGGTAGTCGCTTCCTTCACCTCGGGGAAACTGAAAGCGATTTTGTCGACTTCCATATCCCAACGCACCCCCAAAGTCCGAACCACAGGGAGGGTTCCCACTTCAAGATCGAGTGAGGAATCCACCCACTCCGCCAGAGAGAGGTATCGACCGCAAAACCTCCTGCGAGTTACTCGACCACTTCGTCAACCAGAAGCTGCCGGCTGCCAATGTACCGATAAGTTCACCGATAAGTTTCTTTGCGTCTGTGACCCCGTGTACAGAATCAGCGAGATCGTCAGAGTAGAAAGAGCTCTTCACTGTGCGTGCAACCTCCGGAGGGCAACCCGGTACTTCCACGCACGTCATCATCGCATCGATCGCACATGCCTGCAAACTGATGACCCCAAACACATGCGACGTCATCTGGTACATGATTGGCGGTCCCTGTTCCGCATTGTCCCACCATAGGAATCGAAGCGACCGCTGATCCCGAACCGGGACTTTCACCCAGTGGTACATCGCCTTCACATCCACTGTGAAGGCAATGGCATAGCGACGGAACCGGAGCAGAACGCCAATTATTGAGTTCAATACATCCGGCCCTGAATAGAGTTTACTGTTCAACGTACTGAAACTTTGATGATAGGTTCATTATAGGATCTAGTTGTGTATTCAAGGTTTTGGTTGTGTTTCGAGGAACAGGTTGGTTGCCTAGCAACAGTGAAATTAATTTAGAATGACCGCATCATTATTGTAGAATTCACTCTACTACGAAATTCTGTCCACACCCCACACCCCACAGGGCTGTAGGGAGCATCTATTGGACATGCTTTCTGCAAAATTTCGCAAAATTTCGTTTAGAATTGTAGAAGATACATTTCCTACAAAATAACCAACTTACTGTACTTGCATGCTTATTCTACATAACAGGTTTTAATTAATTATTCTATCAATTATTCCATTTTTTAACCTCCCGCCAACATCAACAACTCCAAACTTGAAATTCGCTGTCTTTAATGACATACAGTAATTATTGTCATTAAAAGCACCTAATTGAGCACAATATTATTGGTAGGCCAATTTTCTAACGCTGTAGACTGAATTGAGTTTAGAGTTGACATGAATCCCACCAGCCCCCAAATCTTTCTACAGATCTTAATGAGATTGCATGACATTTGAAACAGATATAATTTCACAATCACCTCCCTCCTCCTCCTTAGAGGGATTCAGAATTTTAATATTTGCCTTCATTCTTTAGCTACAATAAAGCTACAAGTGTCTCCAGCGATATTGCACCAGTACAGTAGTATTGCAGTTATTATTCAACCTTCTATTGATTGTTTGGTAGCATTGGAAAGCTGGCCGTGTAAGGATTCCAAACATGTAAAATATTTGAATTTGGTTGGGTAATAGCTGAGATATGGGGTAAATATTATCTATTAACTACGCGTAGGTCCTACGCATAGGTCTTTCTCATAACTGTTACCAGTCTAAATAACTCAAACTCTACTGTAGGTATTGTCTACAGTAGGCATAATTCCAATTGGGGTGTCGTTTCAGCCTATGGAAGTATTTCTGGGGTTCTAATTGGATGTTCCTTCAAAAAGCTCATTCGAATCCATCCATTCGAATTCGATCCAAAACATGGAGAGAGATACCCACCGGCAACTCATCTGCACTGGAGTTATCGGAATTATCTGCTATCTCAGTCTCATGACAGGCATGATTTGAACGAGTTCATGGAGAAACACGCCGTTTACTTGTCGATAGTGGAGAAAAGTTTTTACTTCCAGAGGTATCCAAAGATAAATAATCACACAGAAGCAATAAATTTCGATGCAAAGTGCGTTGAACTGTTTAATCAGTTTCGAATTCTAGATCGTATACTGGATTGTCTCCAACATGTTTCTTGACAATATAAACAGTGGGCTCCCCATAGGATTTCAGTTTACAGTGGCCGTCATCTTTCGAACAAACACGACCAAGATCAACACCTTCTTATCATAACTGCCCTTACCATGCAAGTCCTCCTTAGTATTTTGTTTAATAGCCAAATGTTAAGCCTCAGCCATTGACTGTTTATACTTGTCAACATATGACTTATAACGATTGTTGGAAGATTCGGAATGTTTGACACATAATCAGGAGTAGAAAGGCTAAACAATATATATATTGGTAGTCGTAGAGATCTACCGAACAGGATATACAATGACGAAAATCCAGTTGACACAGCTGGTACCTGGTACTTTTGAATGAACAACTTTTCTTCTCAGTATCCGAAAGAATTCGAAGCACACTCAAAATAGTTCGATTAAATCGCTCGGCTTTCCCATCACACTGGGAATGGTAAGGGGTCGTCCAAGAGTCTTTAATTTCGTTTTATAAGTTGAGCAAACAGTTTATTATCAAATTCCTTTCCTTTGTCGTGTAAGATACGCTCCGGGAAACCAAAACGAGGAATGATATTGTTGAATAGGCTGTTAGCAGCTGTTGTGGCTTCTATATTTCGAGTAGCGTAACATTGCACAAACCGAGTGAAGTACGTAACCAACAAAATAACATATTGGACACTTCGTGGACTTTGTTTGTTCTAAAGTTTTATAAAATCGAGGGAAATTATCTCAAAAGGACGAGTGCTGATGATAGGAACCATAGCAGCACAATGACTAACATTGGGTTTCTTGCGCTGTAAACAAGGACGACATCGAGTAGTGACAAATTGGTCAAAATCTTTCTGCATATGTGGCCAAAAGAATCTGTCTCGAATTAAAACTTAGAGTGCGTTCCACTCCAGGGTGTCGCATTTTATTGTGAAGTTCATCCATCACAAGTGCATGAAAACATTGGGGCAATATCATCTGAGAGTTTGAACTGGTCCTCTCAAAATTCCATTTTGGAAGAACAGTTTAATCCATTCTCGCATTAGAACTGAAGTACCTGCTGACTCTCCTGATCTTTCAGCTTTAGACGGGAACTTTCCCAATTTCATATATTTAATAACAGGTCAATGCAATGATAATTTTCTTGTTTCCCAGCAATTTCAGTCAAAGCAATGGATTCTATACTATTAAAATTAAGACTATCACCAAATTCTTCATTACCATTAAATTCAACATGAACAGATTCTGGAACAAGAAACAGTTCTTCATTGCAATTCATAGAGGTTAGGAGAGCATTAATTTCATTCTCTAGTAGGGTTTGACTTCGATCATCAGTTTGTTCAGAATGAGGGAATCTTGAAAGAAAGTCATCATCAATATTACTCTTGCCTGGTCTATACACAATATCAAAATTAAAATCTGCCAGTTCCGCCATCCAATGGAGACCAGTAGCATTCAACTTAGCAGTCGTTTTCACATAGACAAGCGGGTTGTTATCGGTATAAACTGTGAAATGAGAAGCGTAGAGTAGATAATCAATATATATAATATACTATAAATAAATAAATATATATAATTACTATATACAATGATATTGTTTTGATAAGGGTTGTATATTTCATCGCAGTCATCTTCTAATATTTCTTTCATTTTCCTCTGGAAACAGCTCGGACCATTGGATAAACCAAAGGAAATTCGAATCCACTGGTACTACCCCCAGGGTGTCATAAATGCAGTAACCTTTAGTTAGACAATCTTCTCTAACAAAGCCCTGATGGTAAGCTCTGGCTTCATCTACTGTAGTAGAGAATACCACTCTTTACCTCCCAGTTTGTCGATTAAATCTTGAATCTTTGGCTACTACTACTACGATCGGCATTGCATGCTGTAATGCTGCTGTATTTCAGCTGCATTATATATATATATTACATAACAACAATAATATGCTATAAAGCAAAATAAAAACCAATATCTTACAAAAATAAAATTTTTCTTTTACAAATTTTCGACTCGCCATGTGTCTTATTCATGTATTTATTTCCATAAATATGATTACTGTACATTCTAATAAATATTGTTGCCTAGGTTATTATAAATGTATATAATTGAATTTCTTATTATTCAATGTGAGATATTAATCAGTGTGGTTTGAACGCTTCCATTCCTTTAGTGTTATGTAATATATATTGTGATAACTACTGTAATACGACCTGGCATGTCTGCATGTTGCGACCGGGTATCTTGTATTATTATATTTTTACCATATAGCGTTTAGTGTTATTAAATACATACAGGTACTGGTTACCGGTACAAGCATACAGCTATATTTTCAATATATAAACTAGGATCAACAGTGGTAGCAGAGCGTGTTAGCGTATTATTAGCGTATTGTTAGCGTATTATTATTTAGTTTGCGTATTAGCGATATGGCGTCTTCGAGTTATAAAAATCCGCCACTGTTCAACAGTGTGAGCAAGCCTTATGAACGATTTATACAGGAAGTCAACGCATGGTGCGATGTGACGAAGTTGGTAAAAGAGAAACGCGGAATTGCGATTGCGTTGGCATTGCCGGAGGATGATCCATCCGGAGTACGGGACAAAGTGTTTAGCGAGATAGGTTTAGTGGATCTTAAATCGGTTGATGGGGTAACTCGTTTAATAACTTTTCTTGATGATATTTTTAAGAAGGACGAATTATCCGCGGTTTATGAAAAATATACGCAATTTGATAGATATCGATATTCGAAAGACAGCGGACAGACGTTGGATGTGTTTATAATAGAGTTCGAGAAGCGATATAATAAAAGTAAACAGTGTGGTATGGAGCTGCCACAACCTGTCCTGTCATTTAAAATGCTAGATGCGGCAAACTTGTCGTATAAAGATCGGCAATTGGTTCTTACAGCTGTCAATTACTCGGAGAAGGGGTCGCTGTTTCAGCAAACAAAAGCGGCGTTACGTAAGGTTTTTGGTAGTCAATCCATGTCGACTATTGCGTCAACATCCAGTGAAGAGCATCGAGATCTTCCGATAAAAATGGAGTCGGTTAATATGACAGAAGAGTTTGAAGACGAGGAGGCGTTTTATGCAAACGCAAGATATTCACCTTTTCGAGGGAATTATGCTAACGCTGGAGGATATCGTGGACAGGGACGATCGTTTGGAGATTCCGGTTATAGGGGTGCGAACACAAGTCGATTTCCAGGTGCTGGTCGAGGGCGTTCCAGCTATAGTTATGGTTATAATCGTGGAGGATTTACAGGAGTAAATCGTGGAGCTGGTTTCCCAAGACGCGATAAGAGAGATTTCATTCCGAGGAGGGATGCACAGGTAAAACGATTGAATCCCATAGGATCTGATGGGAATGTTCTTCGCTGCAGTTCGTGTGAGTCAATTCGTCATTTGGTGAAGGATTGTATTGACAGCTACGAGAATATGGATCGGGTTTACGAGGCATCTATAGAGTTGGAACAGGATGATTACAGTGGCGAAGTGAACCTTGTTCTTTTCACAGGAGGAAGTTTAGACGAGTTGGGACGGTTGGCAGGCGAATCTTTAAACGCTGCTGTGCTAGATAGTGGTTGCAGTTCAACAGTTACAGGAAAGTTATGGATGGATTGTTATTTGGAATCTTTAACAGCGCAGGAAAAATCCATTGTGCTGATAAATCCTGGAGGGCGTTCTTTTCGATTTGGAGGTGGAGAAAAAAAACTATCGCTTTACGAAGTCATATTTCCGTGTGAAATGGCAGGCACAAAAATACGGATACGCACAGATGTTGTCGATAGTGATATCCCACTGTTACTCAGCAAATCGGCAATGAAGAAAGCGTGTATTAATCTGGATCTGGAGAATGATCGGGCTAAAGTATTTGGTCGAGATGTAACTCTAGATTGCACTACATCGGGTCATTATATTATTCCTCTTAAGAAAACTGATGTTGAAATCGGGATGTGTTTAGTATCGCTCGATGAACGACCAATAAAAGAAAAGAAAGAAGTTATATTAAAGTTACATAAGCAGTTTGCACATCCTTCGGGCAAGAAACTACGCGCATTATTACAAGATGCAGGATTTTGGGATAAAGATTGTGAAAAAGTTATTGATGATCTCGAAAGAAACTGTGAGATATGTCTAAGATTCAAAAAGACCCCTGCCCGTCCTGTTGTTGGGTTACCAATTGCTAAAAGGTTTAATGAAGCTGTGGCCATGGACTTAAAGGAATACAAACCTGAAATATATTTCTTACACTTAATCGACATGTTTACCCGGTTTTCTCTCTCCACCATTATTACGAATAAGAAACCTGATACAATAATTGATAAAGTAATGAAATTATGGATCGGTTCTGGTTTGGGCGTTCCGGAGAAATTTCTAGCAGACAACGGCGGTGAATTTGCTAACGAGAAGTACCGCGATATGAGTGAGAATCTTAACATTGAAGTTCTGAATACTGCGGCACAGAGTCCCTGGCAGAACGGATTATGTGAAAGGAACCACACAGTCATCGATGTATCTGTTCAGAAGTTAATAGAAGATAATCCTTCCGTTAGTCTAGAAGTTGCATTGATTTGGGCAGTAAATGCTAAAAATGCTCTTCAAAATGTTTCAGGTTTTTCACCTTATGAATTGGTATTTGGTCAGAACCCCACATTGCCATCTACTCTGATAGATAAGCCTCCTGCTCTAGAAGGTCAAACGATTAGTGAACAGTTTGCTATGCATTTGACATCACTACATGTATCAAGATTGGCATTTTTGAAATCGGAAGCTTCAGAGCGAGTACGGCGGGTGTTGCGTCATAAAATACGGGTATCCAATGAAAGTTTTCAATCCGGAGAAAAGGTGTTTTACAAACGAAACGATAGTCCTAGATGGCACAGTCCCGGTATTGTTATTGGCAAAATGGCACTCCGGTCATAACAGACCGGAGTGTATGAATGCAAAGGAGAATGAACTTAAAAAACTCATCGATTTTAATGCCTATAAGGAAGTCGTTTATTCTGGACAGAATTGCATATCGACCCGTTGGGTTTTATGGTATAAAGGAGAAGAAATACGTGCGAGGCTTGTAGCTCGTGGTTTTGAAGAGGAAGTTGATTTTCCTACTGATTCGCCTACAGTGAATAAGAGCACCTTGCGTATTGTACTTGGTCTTATAGCTACAAATGCATGGATTGTTAAAACAACTGATGTTAAATCTGCTTTCTTACAGAGTGAAGATATGTTGCGTCCAGTTTATTTAACACCTCCTAAAGAAGCCAAGGCAGCGTCGGGTACGGTGTGGCATCTTCAGAAATGTCTTTATGGGCTTAACGATGCTCCAAGGCAGTTTTATATTAGCGTGGTTCAAGCACTAATATCCCTTGGATGTAAGAAATCACAGTTGGACCCTACCCTGTTTTATTATTATCATAAGGAGAAGCTATGTGGCTTGCTAGTTTCTCATATGGACGACTTTTTACATGCTGGCACCAAACATTTTGAATTGGCTGTTATAAATGAACTGAAAGTGAGATTTATTGCGGGCAAGGAAGAGCAGAGAAATTTCAAATATATTGGCTTTGAGATTCGCCAGGAGTCTGACAATGGAGCGATCCATCTAATTCAGGACAGATATGTTCAAGGACTTGATACTCGAGCTCCGGATCAAGTCTTTGGTGTTGATAAGAGTGAAACTTTATGTGCAAAGGATATGTCTATTTACCGATCTTTGGTTGGAAAACTGAACTGGGTAGTTCAGGGATGTCGCCCTGATTGGTCATTCGATTTGCTGGAATTGAGTACAAAATTCAAGAATGCGCGCTTGGAGAACCTCATTCGTGTAAAATCAATTATTCGAAAGATTAAGGACTCTTCCTGTTATATTTTGTTTCCGAATCTTGGATCCTTTTACTTTTGGAGAATTGTTGTGTTTACTGACGCAGCGCTAGCGAATCTTAATGATAAAATCAGTAGTACCATGTCTTTCATCGTATTCTTGGTCGGAATGGGACAGCGATCTTGTCCAGTCTCATGGACCACTAACTAGTGGCCTTAAAGATGCGGATGATCTAGCAAATGTCATGGGTGATAGGGAGTTGTGGCGGTGCAATTTTGTTGACAAGCCGGCACAGCATTCTTAAAAATGCAGCTGCAATGCAGCATGCCGATCCTAGTAGTGGTCGGAATGGGACAGCGATCTTGTCCAGTCTCATGGACCACTAACAAGATCCGACGTGTTGTCAGATCAACTATCGCAGCAGAAGCCTTGAGTTTGGAAGCAGGTTTGGAAGAGGCGATTTATATTCGTAGCATCATTCTGGAACTTTTAAGTGGAAATGAAGTTCCACTTCCAATTACTGCCTATGTTGATAATAAGAGCGTGATAGAATCAATCCACTCTACCAAGCTGGTTGACGACAGAAAGTTACGTATTGATCTTGCTGCAATAAAAGAATCGCTGGAGAAAGGTGAAGTAAAGGACATCTGTTGGATTTCGGGGCAGATGCAACTGGCAAACTGTTTAACCAAGAGAGGTGCCTCGGGTTTGTCGTTATTGCAGGTCATGCAGAAAGGAAAGCTGGTGATTTAGACTATTTTAGTTTCATGTATTTTTGCATTTCTTTCGGTCTTCTATTCTTAGGATTAACAGACTTAATTCTGGTCAGTAAAAAAAAAAAAAAAAAAAAAAAAAGAGAAGAAAATAGGGGGAATCTGTTATGTAATATATATTGTGATAACTACTGTAATACGACCTGGCATGTCTGCATGTTGCGACCGGGTGTCTTGTATTATTATATTTTTACCATATAGCGTTTAGTGTTATTAAATACATACAGGTACTGGTTACCGGTACAAGCATACAGCTATACAGTCGGGGTCTCAAAGTGCATCTGTTCTTTGAGATTTTCTCAAAGTTTTTCTAAGTGTCTAAAAGTCATTACATTACTCCCAACGCCCGCTTTGAATTCTTGTAGACACTTTTAGTTGGGAATCTCAAACTGATTTCCTGCTTTTAGGCACTTTGAATTCTTTGAGAAATGTCACTTTGAGGTAGTTTGCGGCACTTTTAATTCTTTGAGAAAATAAACTCCGAGGTATTCCTGATTGACAGCTCGTATGGTAAGTTAACTGAGAGGCAGAGGCATTCTCGGGGAACAATATCATTGCGGGCAACAAAGTGATACTTGTGTGCTGGCCAGTTGTTGCATAGAAGCTATATTCCCATTAATTTATCAAATTGAGGTTCCTGAGGTCATTACGGGATGGGTTTTCGGTCGCAAGTACAAATTGAATTTACGGCACCCTAAAGTCTTTCTAAAAAACATTCATTCAAATAATACATGAAACATAATTAGTGAAACAAGATTAATGCTTGACAAGATTGATTATTTTAATAACATAATACAATATCAGCTTAACAATTAATATAAGAGAAACTGCACTGTAGTATCTCTGTGTATACGCAGTTTCATTATAATGACATAAAGAAGCCCTGTTGGGAGAAAGCTTGTAATAACATTTGTTATTCATTTCATTAGTCACCTCAGGTCAAACCGTACTACCTTAACTGTTTAATTAATATGATAACTATGTTGACGAGAGCGCGAGAATTCCTTCTTAAAAACTAAGAAAGGCTTTCGACTTTCCACTTTTCAAGTACGATAGAACGGCTACAATCTTGTGTTGTTTTAGCTTAATAGAGATATTAAAATATCCCCTGCCGCTGGCGTTTATATTTGAGCATATTTTAAATGTTTGCCTTATATTCAATTGATGTGTACCGCCTTCTGGCAACAGCTAGTGAGTAGCGACCCAAGGACGGCGACCTTCAAACAAACAGGTGCAGAGTCGGAAAGAACTGTCACATGCTTTGCTTGGCTTGTGGTACCATTTGATTACATAATAGATTTTGGCAGACTGGGCGGTCGCTCTGACCATTGCATGACTCTGCATTGCGCACCAACAATGCCTAAAACATCTATGGAAACAGCCAATTAGCGCGCTTGAATCATTTATCTTTATTCCTGACTCTATCGTTATTCTTTACTTTGTATAACACAATTTACAGTGCGGCAAAGTATGGCTGGTTGACCATTGAAATGCATTGGTAAAGGTATTCAGCGTTCACGTGGGCTAAACAAATTTAAACTGTACAGTTTTAGCACTATACATTAATATAGATAGGGCAACAGACAAACTGTCTATGACACAAATACCAACATATTCCGATAGCCCGCAATTATGGCGTCTCTAAAGAGTCCAAATATAAATTAATAAAATCCTCTATGAAACAAGAAAAATACCTACAAAAAATACTGCTGTATTAAATATTAGTTACTGCAGTAACATATAACAATTACTGCAGTAACAAATATTTATTACTGCAGTAATAAATATTTATTACTGCAGTAACAAATATTTATTACTGCAGTAACAAATATTTATTACTGCAGTAACAAATATTTATTACTGCAATAATCAATATTAATAAATTAATAAATAATTGAATAAAAATTTATACTGCAGTAATCAATATTAATAAATAATTGAATAAAAATTTCTACTGCAGTAACAAATTATTTGTTACTGCAGAAAAAGACAATTATTTATTACTGCAGTAAGTTTAATTCTTACTTTCAGTAACAAATATTTATTACTGCAGTATTTTTTGGAGGCATCTTTATTGTTTCATAGAGGTTTTTATTACTTATATTTTACCCTATAGTCAGAGTTAATATACCCCATACCATAGCCAGCTTCAGGCAGGACTGTATGAAATGACTGACAGTACTACTTTGAAATCTTTGAGGACACTTTGTCATTTTCTTGGACCACTTTTAGAAATTTGAGACACTTTTAGTTCTTTGAGAAATTCTCAAAGAACAGATGCACTTTGAGACCCCGACTGTATTTTCAATATATAAACTAGGATCAACATTTAGAACTAACTTGTTTATTGAATTTAAACCATATGGCTCAAGCGTCTGCAGGTTTGTCTGGTAGTAACCCTCTTTTCTTCTCAGTGCCTGTTTCAATGTTTCGCTATTTAGATTTGTAACACTCTCTATGGGTGTTATCCTAAAGTCGTTGAAGTTGTGGTCCACTTGGATAAAATGCTGGTCAATTTTACAAATGCTTTTTTCTTGTTTGTTATTAGTGATTTGTAATTAGATATTCTTGCCTTGAAGTTCATTGCTGATCCGACTCCCTGTTTTCTGCATTTAAGACAGTTTACTAAATAAATTACACTTTTCGTGTCACATGTAAAATTTTCATTTATCTTGTACTTAAACTTTTTATTCCTGGTTGTTGATGCAAACACTTTTAAATGCATTATTAACTGGCATGGTACACACTTTGTCCTAGTACAATACGTTGCTTCTCCCTTTCTTGATTGGGTTCTTGTCCCCCTCATCCATTTCTGGAATTTTGTACCTCGATGGTGCTAGATGGTTCTGTAATGTTAGTGCACTTCGGTGGACTACTTTTATTTTCAGTTTATTAAAAAAGTTATTTAGCTCGGGGTCATGCATGAAACATGATTTGTGTTTTGATATGATTCTGGGCAATGGAGGCATTTTTGGCTCGTTCTTAACAACGTAGTATATTGTTTCTTTCTCTGGTCTCTTTTTTGTTTCTTTTTTCCCTGCTTTTATTATGTTCTAGAACAGTAGCTTATGCGAATTGTTTTGTTACTTCACCAACATCACGACCTCGTGCAACAAAAGCTACGTCAAAGTTTACAAGGTGACCAAACAAGGCATCATTTTGACTACAATTGCGTCGGAGGCGTAGGGCCACACCATAAGGAATAAATTTTTTCTGTTCTTCATGGTGCAAGGGGGTGTTGTGCAAGTACTGATGTACGTCTAAAGGTATTAAATACGTATCTGTCTGTATTAAGCCTTCTTCATCAATATATTTTGAGATCTAGGTAATTTACTGACTTTCCTTTCTGCTCGATGCAAAATGTTATTTTGCCTGGTTTAACTTCATTATCTAAATCAGAGTGAAACTTTCTAATTTATCGTCTATGTCGACAAAATTTCGCCTCCACAACACACTAACACCCATGAGTTTTGCTAGATCATCCGTATTTTCAAGGCCAGTGTCATTTAAGATGCGTCTCAAGAAAGCCATGGGCTGTCCACCATGCTTTTTCCGCTCCATGAGGGGGCCAAAGCACAAGATTATGCACTGGCTGGTCTTCACGGCGAAAGCAACGTCCTGCAAAGTAGGGCCGGTTCCGTTAAAGTGTCAAGCTTGGGGAGATTAATGGAACACCTCCAATGTTGTACAGAGTCTTATTTAAGATGTGTTCATTGTCCTTGACACAATGAACCCAGCACATCATTCTTGTGAATGTGCCATCCAGAGATTTTGTACCCTGTACTTTCAAAAATATTGGGTAGTTTTCGAGTTATAGCACCATTTTTTAACCCTACTTTTGGCACATTTTTTGAGACGTTTTTTGAAAATTACATTTCATTAAATATGAATTGTAACATCTCTATTTTTGATTTACACCGGTTTTTTGGTGTTAGAAATTGGATGGAATTCATATAAATTGATTTAGAAATTTCAAACTTGTTTTTTTCGGCGGGTGCCAATTTTTGGTGCCAGCACCAAATTTTGAAATATGTCAGTTTTGAAAATTGATTATTGTGTGAAACCTGTTTTTTACGCAATTGGGGTTTTTTGGGGTTCTGGTTTCGATGAAATATATACGAGTTGCACCAAGCGTATCAAATTTGTAGTTTTCGGTGGTGGGTGCAAATTTTGGTGCTAGCACGAAATTTTGAAAATCCATTCAATGGATAAAATTGTTTGTGACAATTTATTTCTTGCGTTTTAGAGGTTTATGGTTATTCTGAATTGAATGGAATATATAATTTTCGAACTAGGCATGTCAAACTTGTATTTTTCGGAAGTGGGTGTAAAATGTGGTGCTAGCACCAAATTTTGAAAACCATTAAATATAAAAATTGATTGTGTCACCTTGTTTCTTGCGTTATACGGGTTTGTGAAGGTTCTGAATTCAATGGAATCAGTAAAAATTTCATAAGAGTTTTCAAACTTGTATTTTTCGCCGGTGGGTGAAAATTGTTGTGCCAGCACCAAATTTTGGAAAACAAGCAAATTGATCAGTAGATAGTATCATCTTGTTTATTGCGTTATACGGGTTTATGAGGGTCCTGAATCCGATGGAATCAATAAAAACAGCACTGGACATCGCAAACTTGTACTTTTTGGTGATGGGTACGAAATTTGGTCCTAGCACCAAAATTTGCTAAATTACGCCGAAAAATACAAGTAGCAATGATTGGGCATTTTAGAAATGTATTCCATTAGAATCAGCGCCCTAGAAAACCTGAAAATATGAATTTATAGCATCGTATAAGTGAATTAAAAATTTTGTGTTCTAACTGAAAAGTGCTGGTTACTTGTTTTTTTCATTTTTTTCCTACGCAGAGAGGACTAAACAGCCATTTATAGTAATCGTATCATTTTTAAATATTTTCCAATGTATTTTGCGCCCCAGAAAACCTGTATTGAAAAACAATTAGACGAAAAATGTAACTTTCAAATTTTCTGAAAATTGTGCACTACTTGTAATTTTGGTGCTGCAATATAACCACCCCAGTACATTTTTTCGAAATTTTTTTTTTCGGTCGGATCCTGACTAGTGATACCTACGTACAAACAAAAAATCAGACGTTTTCGTAAATATTTGTAGATTTTAGATGGGGGGGTCAATATGACCCCCCATTTGTACAACATTTTATAGCCCGGTACTAATAGGGTTAAGGTTCCGGTAAGGTAAGGGTAAGGTTTATAGAGCCACACTTTGGTTAGGATGGGGACGTGGGGGACTACAGAGGCGCCAGCGAGATCGGCCGACAACAAAGGTAGGGCTGTTAGCTGACAGTTTCTGACAGAGTGGTAGGGATGTAGTAGGTAAAATAAATATGGTATGGCAATAAAATAAAGTTATAAAAACATAAGGTTATAAAACAATCATATAAAGTTCTGTATATTTACGTACTTAAGGTTATCATGGTTTACAATACGATGTTACAATCAGTAAAAATATTATGACAATATAGTGAATATAATATAAATAATTAAGGAAGGCATAATAATAATCACACAATCAACCGCAATATAAATTGCCCAAACTATGTCGCTAAAATTTTAATAATAATAAAAAACATCCTTCTGCTTGGCTGGGGTTCCATAGACTACTGAAGAAATGATACCCAGAATATCGGTTTATATACAACAAATCTAACCCAATATTATCTACTGAAAATGTGTTAATTAATAACCGAGCAATAAACTGCACTGTTACTCCTACAAACATTCGGGCTGGCTATAGCCAGTTTGACCTTTACGACAATAGAGTAATACAACCGAATGCATCTATCCACACAAAGAACTATAGTTACAACAACAAGCGAAGCAAACACACCCCCCCCCCCCCCCCCCCTCTCCCAGAAGGAAAAATATTGGCCCCCAGATTACTGCTACAACCAACAGAGGCTAATAATGATTAAATTCAATGTAACTACAACACAAAATAATCTATACTCAACTAACGCAATAATTACGAAGGCAAGCAAGCCCACACCAAGCAATAATATTATTTACTGCTAAATACCACTAGAAACTCACCAAACATTAAATCAAATATTCCCTAATAAATACACATTCTATAAAATACATTTAACTATAAATAAATTAACTTATAAATTAAAAAACTTAAAAAACTTAGAAATAAATATAATAAATCGATGTAAGATACTTTATGGAAATAATTCAACTAAATAATCAACAATATTAACATAAAAATATAACGCCTAAATCACCATAAAATTATCAAATGAATTAATGCAAGATAATATAACGTTACGCAATTCACAACCATTCTATATAAGCTACAGTCGCGACAGTCCCCCGTCAATATGACTCCCCTACTGCCGCGAGCAGGCAGATCCTTGTGACTGGAGTAGACTTCCCTGAGCCCGCCAGAGGGGGTGGATGTCCGTCTACTCAATATGACTCCTCCACTGCCTCGAGCAGGCAGATCTTTGTGACTGGCCTCTCACAAACTCCCTTGTGTGTTCGAACCTCCGCTGCTCGGACACGCCCATCCTTCCCGTAGAGCGGCCTCCTGATCCGCCCAGGACATATTGGTTCCGCAGCGAGTTCTCGCCCATGTCCTGCACTAAGTCCCCTTTTCTCAAGTTTCGGACCTCCCGCTGCCACTTCGCGCGGCATGGCAGCGTCGGGAGGTACTCCCGGATCCAATGCTCCCAGAACCCGTCGGTGAACGCCTGGACCTGCTGCCAAAGTTTCTTCGATAGCGAGATCTTTGTAAGTAAAGTCCCCTTGACAGACATGGACGTAACGGCGCCCCATGAGGAAGTGTGCTGGCGTCAGGGCCTCTAAGTCATCTACGTCATCGCTCATGGGTGTAAATGGGCGATTATTAAGGATCGCCTCAACTTCTGAGAGGAAGGTTGCCAGGGTGTCGTCGTATAGCCGTTGTCCTTGCGTCACCGCCTCCAATGTCACCTTAGTCAGTCCAACTATCTGCTCCCAAGCCCCTCCCATATGAGGGGCATACGGCGGGATCCTCCGCCATATAATCCCATACGCCACTAATTCTACTACCAGTTTCCTCTCATCGAGATCCAACACGCACTTGTCCAGTTCCGACTTGGCTCCCACGAAGTTCCCACCATGGTCGGAATAAACAATGGCGGGCTTTCCTCTCCGTGCTATGAACCGTCGCAACGCCAGTAGGAATGTATTGGTCATTCCATCGTACGCCACCTCCAGGTGAACAGCGCACATCGTGAGGCATGTAAAGAGGCATCCGTACCACTTTAACGTCGACTGTCCCTGGATAACCGGAATGGGCCCCCAGTAATCCACCCCACAATGATGGAATGGGGGTGTATGTCTGTGGACTTGCCCCAGTGGCAACGCGGCCATCAACGGGACCTCGGGTTTATGCGTCCATCGCTGCCGACATGGTATGCAACCGTGAGTTATCTTCCGCACTATGGAACGTCCCTTCGTCACCCAATACTTCTCCCGCACTGCCGCCAGGAGCTGATTCCCCAGCCGCGCCAGCGGGTTGTCATGGCGCAGTATAGCAGGATGCTTCGGATGGAATGGGATCGAGGCGTTATCCAACCGTCCCCCAACGCGCAGAATGCTCTTCTCAACCAACCACAGCTCAAACTTCACGAGCTCACTCTTCCCCCCCACAGGTTTCTCTTCCCTAATCAGTTTCAGTTCCTCCTCGAACGTTGATTGCTGGTCTATCTGGATGGCTAGCATCCCACCATCCTCTAGCTCGTCTGCCTCGAGGGGTCCATTCCGCTTCTCCCACGGACTGGGTCTGCAGTTTTGCACAAACCACAGCAACCGCGCGAAACGCCTCACTACCGCAGAATAAATCGAGAATCGTTTCAGTTCTATCAGCGGCTTCACAACGCGAGTCGCAAGGACTGAACCGCAATGCTTCAACTCGGGATCATCGTCGGAAAGTTCTGGAATCTCCGACCCTGTTGGCCAGGCATCACCCCGCAGGAACGCAGGCCCCTGAAACCAACGACTTTCAGCTCATAAGTCCTCACACCGCAGGCTGCGTGTCCCGTCATCCGTGGGGTTCAACACCCCCGGAACGTGTCTCCACTGGACCGCCGTCGACTCCTCTGTGATCTCAGTGATCCGCGAGGCCATGGATGGCAGAAATTGCGGCAAATGGTTCCGGATATAGGCGATAACCGTCGTGGAGTCAGACCAGTAGAACGCGCCATCGAGTTCTAACCCAATTTCAGTTTGAACAGTACGATAGAGTCGCACAGGTAATACAGCCCCTTGCAGCTCCAACCGAACGATAGTTAGCTGTTTAATTGGCGCCAACCACCCCTTGCCCATCACGAACGCGAACGCCACGATCCCACTCTCGTAGACCATACGCAGGTACGCCACTGCAGTGAACCCTGCTTCTGATGCATCGCAGAAGAGGTGCAGTTGCCTAGCAACCAGCACGTCTCCCAGTCTGTAACCCCAAGGAATCCTCAGGCTCGAGATCCCTCTCATCACAACTCGCCACCGCTAAAACTCCTCCTGTAGCTCGTCCGGAACCAGTGTATCCCATCCGCACCTCAGTATCCACCGTTTCTGTAGGATCAACTTGGCGAAGAACATCACCGGAAGAATGAACCCAAGTGGATTGAACACGGAACACAACACAGAGAGCATCCCACACTTGGTAGTCGCTTCCTTCACCTCGGGGAAACTGAAAGCGATTTTGTCGACTTCCATATCCCAACGCACCCCCAAAGTCCGAACCACAGGGAGGGTTCCCACTTCAAGATCGAGCGAGGAATCCACCCACTCCGCCAGAGAGAGGTATCGACCGCAAAACCTCCTGCGAGTTACTCGACCACTTCGTCAACCAGAAGCTGCCGGCTGCCAATGTACCGATAAGTTCACCGATAAGTTTCTTTGCGTCCTGTGACCCCGTGTACAGAATCAGCGAGATCGTCAGAGTAGAAAGAGCTCTTCACTGTGCGTGCAACCTCCGGAGGGCAACCCGGTACTTCCACGCACGTCATCATCGCATCGATCGCACATGCCTGCAAACTGATGACCCCAAACACATGCGACGTCATCTGGTACATGATTGGCGGTCCCTGTTCCGCATTGTCCCACCATAGGAATCGAAGCGACCGCTGATCCCGAACCGGGACTTTCACCCAGTGGTACATCGCCTTCACATCCACTGTGAAGGCAATGGCATAGCGACGGAACCGGAGCAGAACGCCAATTATTGAGTTCAATACATCCGGCCCTGAATAGAGTTTACTGTTCAACGTACTGAAACTTTGATGATAGGTTCATTATAGGATCTAGTTGTGTATTCAAGGTTTTGGTTGTGTTTCGAGGAACAGGTTGGTTGCCTAGCAACAGTGAAATTAATTTAGAATGACCGCATCATTATTGTAGAATTCACTCTACTACGAAATTCTGTCCACACCCCACACCCCACAGGGCTGTAGGGAGCATCTATTGGACATGCTTTCTGCAAAATTTCGCAAAATTTCGTTTAGAATTGTAGAAGATACATTTCCTACAAAATAACCAACTTACTGTACTTGCATGCTTATTCTACATAACAGGTTTTAATTAATTATTCTATCAATTATTCCATTTTTTAACCTCCCGCCAACATCAACAACTCCAAACTTGAAATTCGCTGTCTTTAATGACATACAGTAATTATTGTCATTAAAAGCACCTAATTGAGCACAATATTATTGGTAGGCCAATTTTCTAACGCTGTAGACTGAATTGAGTTTAGAGTTGACATGAATCCCACCAGCCCCCAAATGTTTCTACAGATCTTAATGAGATTGCATGACATTTGAAACAGATATAATTTCACAATCACCTCCCTCCTCCTCCTTAGAGGGATTCAGAATTTTAATATTTGCCTTCATTCTTTAGCTACAATAAAGCTACAAGTGTCTCCAGCGATATTGCACCAGTACAGTAGTATTGCAGTTATTATTCAACCTTCTATTGATTGTTTGGTAGCATTGGAAAGCTGGCCGTGTAAGGATTCCAAACATGTAAAATATTTGAATTTGGTTGGGTAATAGCTGAGATATGGGGTAAATATTATCTATTAACTACGCGTAGGTCCTACGCATAGGTCTTTCTCATAACTGTTACCAGTCTAAATAACTCAAACTCTACTGTAGGTATTGTCTACAGTAGGCATAATTCCAATTGGGGTGTCGTTTCAGCCTATGGAAGTATTTCTGGGGTTCTAATTGGATGTTCCTTCAAAAAGCTCATTCGAATCCATCCATTCGAATTCGATCCAAAACATGGAGAGAGATACCCACCGGCAACTCATCTGTACTGGAGTTATCGGAATTATCTGCTATCTCAGTCTCATGACAGGCATGATTTGAACGAGTTCATGGAGAAACACGCCGTTTACTTGTCGATAGTGGAGAAAAGTTTTTACTTCCAGAGGTATCCAAAGATAAATAATCACACAGAAGCAATAAATTTCGATGCAAAGTGCGTTGAACTGTTTAATCAGTTTCGGATTCTAGATCGTATACTGGATTGTCTCCAACATGTTTCTTGACAATATACCTGTATACCTGTATGGAGTCAGGTCTCATGATACTGGACACACTCATGTTACCCTCGGAATCATTTACCTTCGTTGGAGCAGCCCAAGGATCTACTTCATGGCTGGATCACTGCGTCTGCACCGGGTCGATGAAACATAGAATAACAGATATAGTAATAAACTACTCACTAGTATTCGACGACCATTTACCAATGTGTGTTGAAATAAACTGTGAACGTATCATCCCCCTGGACAAACTGGAGCCGTCGATTCCGATTCCATTTACTCGACCACTCTGGAACTCAGCATCAGCGTTTAAACTCGGCTGCTACTCAGCTTCTACCGACACCGAACTGGCTAAAATTATTATACCACATGAAGCCCTATCCTGTAGGGACCCATCTTGCAATAATCCAACTCATAAGGGTGAGTTAAACTCGTTATATAATGGAGTTGTGTCTGCTCTACATTCATCAGTAACGGGTAATATCCCAGTTAGTATCCCGAAACCTGCCTGTAGTCCAACCCAAACATCTGTTCCTGGGTGGAATGACCAGGTGAGCCACCTCCATCGCATGGCCCGCTGTAGTTTCCTCGACTGGCGTGCGAACGGTAGCCCCCAGAACGGCCCACTGTTCCACTTAATGTGCTCAACGAGGGCACAATTTAAACGTCAGCTGCGCCTTATTAAACGTACCTCCGAAACAATTCGCTGCGATAAGTTAGCAGAAGGCCTATTGGATAAAAACTGTTATAAGTTCTGGCAAAATGTCAAGAAGGACAACACGATAAAGTCCCCTCCAGCGACTACAATCGGTGGAGCATCTGGCACTCAGAACATTGCTAACATGTGGGAACTCCATTATCGCACTATATTTAATTCGGCAACAACTCCGGCACCCGCGCCCCCTGCGGCTTCGGTGCCCACCTGGATGCCCCCTGCAGCTTCGGTGCCCACCTGGGTGCCCCCCTCGACTTCGCTTCCCACCTCGGCGCCCCCTGCGGCTTCGGTGCCCACCTGGGCGCCCCCTGCGGCTTCGGTGCCCACCTGGGTGCCCCCCTCGACTTCGCTTCCCACCTCGGCGCCCCCTGCGGCTTCGGTGCCCACCTGGGCGCCCCCTGCGGCTTCGGTGCCCACCTGGGCGCCCCCTGCGGCTTCGGTGCCCACCTGGGCGCCCCCTGCGGCTTCGGTGCCCACCTGGGCGCCCCCTGCGGATTCGGTACCCACCTGGGCGCCCCCCTCGACTTCGGTGCCCACCGGGACGCCCCCATCGGGTTCAGTGCCCCAGCCTGCGCCCACTTCGGCTTCGATACCAACCTCAACCTGGGCGAATCCGCTGGGTGCGGTTCCCACCTGGCTGCCCCCTTCGACATCGGAGCCCCCTTCGGTGTCTCCGACGGTTACCACACCATCGCTGGTGCCCCCTACGGTGCCCCCAACGATACCTAATTCCGATCCGCATGTGCACCCTTCAGTACCTCCACCGATAGCTGAGGCAGTGTACTTAAAAGAGATTCTCTTTTCCGAGGATATGGTAGTTTCGCCAAACGAAATTGCTGAGCTCATTCGGAAGTTGGATAGAAATAAAGCGTCCGGTCCTGACAACCTAACCGCGGGACATATTATTTATGCCAGTAAACGGATTATGGTGCTTTTTTCATTAATTTTTACCGGTTTTAATATTCATGGTTTTTTATCTCCTAGTATGATATCGTCTTATATATCACCGGTTATTAAAGATAAAACCGGTGATACTACAGACAAGAGTAACTACCGTCCTATTGCGGTTTCAAATATAATATGTAAAATATACGAATTGTTCATTTTAAGGCGAATTGATTGCTTACTGGCTACAACAGATAACCAATTCGGTTTCAAAGACAAACTAGGGACTGAACTTTGTGTCTATACGCTAAAAGAGATTATTAATTATTACTTAATTAATGGTTCTAATTTGTATATATCCTTCTTAGATGCTTCCAAAGCATTCGACAATGTAGATCATTCTAAATTATTTTCTAGATTATTTGAACGTAAAGTACCGATTTTTATTATTAGGGATATTATCTTCATGTATTCAAATCAAACCATGATCGTGCTATGGAACGGTTTTAAATCCTTACCATTCACATGCTCCAATGGAGTCAGACAGGGTAGCCCGCTTAGCCCTAAATTTTTTAATTTGTTTATTAATCAACTAAGTATTGATCTTTGTAAATCTGAACTTGGATGTTCCTTAAACGATATGTGCATTAACCATTTAATATATGCTGATGATATCTGTATCATTGCCTCTACACCTATTGCTCTACAAGAGCTCATTGACATTTGTAGCAAGTTTGCATCTGCTAACGGTATGAAATTTAATGGTGCTAAATCAAAGTGCGTTTTTATGCGCAGTAAGATGCGAAAACATTTTGATTTCGCGTCGATAATCTTGGACGGAAAACCACTTAAAGTCGTGGAGAGCTTTAAGTATTTAGGACATATTATATCAAGTAATTTTTCTGATGACCTCGATATTGGTGCACAGACGCGTCGTTTTTATGGACGGGCTAACATGTTAATACGTAAGTTTGCCAATTGCTCGAATCATATCAAGTTACTTCTTTATACTACATATTGCTCAACTATTTATTGTAATGCTCTCTGGTCTAAAATATATTATACGAAATCTGTTTTTAATAAGTTGCATACCGCCATAAACAAAACAGTCAGAAATTTATTTCGTTTACCTTTATTTAATGTTGAAACTGGTTTGCCTAACAGCGCCAGTGCTATGCTTGCTAATCTAGGTATTAAATCACTTATTGAAATACATAGACATGCTCTATGTAGTTTGCATATACGTGTTGATAAATCTATAAACTCAATTATCTCTACTGTTCGCTTGGTGTGTCGCCCAGTCTCAGTATTATATAGTAACTTCATAACATTATGTAGATAGTCCAATTACTAATTTAACTTATTTTATTTTACGTCCTAATTAAATTTTACTATACTATAATACTCTGTGCTAAATATTAATATATATCTTATCTTTTACTGTACCATATGGCTGCAATATGCTGAAATAAAGAAGATTATT
>JAUCBJ010002654.1:0-28668 GCA_032718475.1 Nemertoderma westbladi | reverse complement strand
ATTTATTTATTTTTCACTTGCTACTAATATCGGTCAATAATTTATCTGTGTTCACCTACTACAGGTTACAGTTGTATACGTTTTGAGGTCCCTGGTGCGTCCCCCATGGTAAGGAATTAAGGAGTTAGGAAATAGTAAGGAAGTTTGTTGTGTTTCATAAAGTTTTGGAAAAAAGTGACGCACGAATATTTAATTTGATAAAAAAAATTAATTCGGCTGCCTAAAGATTTGTTTATCTGTAAAGTTCTTCCGGTATTAGACTGAATATTAACATTTATATTGAATCAATACGTATAAATTGGGTATTGGAAAAAATAATGACATTTGGGAGTTTATATAACTATATACACCATGTCCCGTAATATAGTGGCATTTTCTGATGACACGGACCCCCCCCCCCCCCCCCCCCCTCCAACTTTTTCTACAAATCTTTATCATATTGATTGAAATTTGAAACACAACTAGTTCCACTCACCGTCGATAACCCCATGAAGCCGGAATTTTCGATTTTGCCTTTAAATTTATTTTATACGCGTTTTAAAAAAGTGTCTTTTGCGAATTCGCCCCTCCGTATCGTGGCTATTCTTCACATTAGTTGTAATTAGAAAGCTTTCGTTACAAGGATTCGAAATATGTAACAATATCTAAATTTCGTTGAGAAACAGCTGCGATATAGGCGATCAAAGATTGCAAGAATTATTGTTCGTTGAAGGCCATTTATTCTAATTAATAAACACACGATGTTCTGGAATGTGTTATATATTTATGAGTTGGTTGGCAACAGCGGTATGCCTATACAATATTAAATGGCCTTCAGCGAACGATAATTATTGGAATCTTTGAACGCCTGTATCTCAGCTGTTTCTCAACGAAATTCAGATATTGTTACATATTTGGAATCCTTGCAACGCGAGCTTTTTAATGATATGTAAAAGTTACGACAAATGCGAAGAATGGCCACGATACTGAGGGTGCGATTTCGCAAAAGACACTTTTTTAAAACGCTTATAAATAAAATTTAAAGGCGAAAAGTTGAACTAGTTGTGTTTCAAATTTTAAGCAATATGATAAAGATTTGTAGAAAAATCTGGGGGGGGGGGTGGTCCGTGTCATCAGAAAATGACACTATATTACGGGACATGGTGTAAATTATGTCTGTAATGGATTAATTTTTGATAACTTACTGTCCGCCTCCAAATGGACAAAAAAAGTGAATGCCGGTTCCTATTCAAGAACCATTATTGTCATAGAAACTTACTACATTCGCCTCCGGCTTCGGATGACTGACTGTTTGCTTTTTTTGTATGAATTTAATATGTTTTCGTATTGCTTTGATTTATTTATGTCGCAGTGTCCCGAACCCGAACACAATATTCAATTAAGGTTGGGGGAGGGGGGGGGGGGGGTGTTCGTGTCGCAATCATTATTTGATTCATTAAAATAATATCTTATTATCTATCGAATATTGTATTTCTTGTTTGTTTCTATCTCTTGTGTTATTGTTGTTTCTACATAATTTAATTATTTTCAATATATTAATTTATTATAGCTTTAAAAAAACAATTCTCTCATAATCCATTTCAATTTTTGTTGTAATAAAATAAAATACAAATAAGAGTTAAATATTTCATAAAAGGTCCGAGTGCGCATCGAATTTAAAGTTTAGAGGTTTTTTGTTAAAGAATTAAAATGTTATCTTAAATTAGAAAGGCTTCTTTCAGGATGATCAATCCTTCTAGACGTTTGATACACATTGTGAATTCCATGATACATTCTAGGGATGCGACAGGGCTCCGGAAATCCGGAGCTCCGGGCCAATTTTATAGTTCTGGCTCTGGTTCCGGCTCCGGGCAAATTAACCCGGAGCCAATCCGGAGCTTTTGTTGTTTAAACTCGAATTAAAATGATAAGTTTTTCTGATGTAGGAATGATGTAAATATCATAGTAATTAACATAATAACTCATTAAGTAATTTACAGCTTGTTTTTTTAAGTTTCCTGATAACACCCCCCCCCCCCCCCCCCATCCCCCCTCCCATCCCCATCCCCGACAGGCTGGTTTAAATACTTATAATTCTAGAACTATTTGTTTATTAAATTTATGTAATAATAATTTTAATAGTTTATACAATATTTGTGTGCGGAGATTGTATTTCAGTTCCAATAATGTAAATAGAGCCCGAGGGCCCTCTAAACTGTTGTGATATATCCAAATTACTAAATATTATTTTAGATATCCGGTTTATGCCAGCCTACTGTTTAAGGTAGGTGGTACATATTTTATCGTTTATCAATGACAATATACTGAATACTGCACCAACTCCTGGAAATTAATTACACAATGTCCCATAAAAATAGTGTCGATGATAAGTTGACAACAAACCGAAGTTACTGATAGTCTAGTCGTAAGAAATAAATATAACAGAGTTTGCGTAATGAGTGTGAACTGAAAAGTCTAAAACATTACAGTATATTTTAGCCCATTGAACACCAAATAAGGGAGTCTTTGGTTTGGACGCAATCAAAATGAAATCCTCTCCAGGAGAAAATCGACGCAAATAACTGCTGATTACTCCCAAAAATAAAACTGTATCCTGTTCTATTGGATATAGTTTATTGCTTTGATTAGAATAGAATAGCATGCGACTGTAAACTGCTCATTTCCCTTAATTGATAATTTAACATTGAGCGAGATATCAAGTCGCCTAGAAAGAATTTGCATCAAATCCCCCCCCCCTCCCCTCTTTTTTTTCATGAACGCATAAATCTATCTATGTCTACTATAATAATACTACTACTACTAGGTCGAGCGAACTCGGACAGTGGAAATGAGATCCTTCCAGGCTTCCCGATTCTCCATAGTTGTCGCAATTTCGTTTCTCCCAAATTCAGTATCCCTTTCAAGTTGATCTATATATGTTATGGCAGGTCGTCCACGACTACGCTTTCCATGAGTTGGTTGCCAGAGAAGTAGATCTGGTATGACCTCGTCTTTACTTCGCCAGCAGTGCCCACTGAATCTTAATCTGCGTTCACGGAGGGTGGTTGATACAGGTGGTATTGTACCATAAAGCTCGGCGTTTGTCATGTGTTGTCTCCAGCTGATGTTTAGGGCTGCCCTTAGCAGTCTTGTGTAGCAACCATCAATTCGTTGTTCAAGTGATTTAGTCAGTGTCCAGGTCTCACCCCCGTATAAAAATACACTTTCCACTGTGGCTCGAAAGAACTTAGTCTTCAGGTGCCTGGAGAGATCTGATTTCCAGATGGTATCCATTTTTGATAGAGCTACCCAAGCCTTTGCTTTCCTAACTTCTATGTCCTTTTTGCTACTCTCTATCCATGATCCAAGGTACTGGAAGTCATCGACCTTCCTTAGTTGATTATTATCAATGGTTGTCAAGTTTCCATCAACATTAAAGGTCATGAATTCGGTCTTGGTAGCATTTATATGCAATCCAACCTCCTTAGCAGCCCTCTCCACTTTATTTAGTAGAAGCTGTGCATCTGCTAGCGTATTAGAGAGCAGGGCGATGTCATCCGCAAAGTCGGTGTCTGTGACTGTAGTTGCCGGATATCTACTACTTCTGCGTTCTTGAAGTGTGAATCCCAGATCTTCACCCTTTGTGGCCGTCCTCATTGCATAATCCAGCACAATTACAAATAGTAATGGTGCTAATGTGTCACCTTGCAGTACGCCAGCCAGGATTGAGAAAACGGCTTTTCCGACCAGATACCTCATTTACAGTTTGCCAGGTAAGTCTTGATTGTTGCTGTATGTGAGCAGTTGTAATTGCTTCAGTTTTATCCTGTATGTACTTTTCCTGGCTGATGTTGTAGGCCAATTTAAGATCGTCCTTAGCTTTCTTAACCTTGTTAATGTTTTCGGTTGTTGGTTGTTCGGTTTTAACTTTGTAGGCTATCTTAAGATCTTCTCTCTTACAAGTAACCTCAGAGTTTTGCCATGGCACATACTGTTTTCGTTTAGGTTTCTGGGGGATATGCCTCTTAGCTGATTCCTTGTGGGCTGTTATTATATTCTGGTATATTGAATCGGTGGATTGGTCTTCATCCATTGACTGAAGTGCTTCAAAGCGGTTTTGAACTTCTACTGTATAAGCATCCTTTACAGCATTGTCAGTTCTGAGTTTCTCCCAGTCATAGTTGATTTGCTTGCTTGTCCTGGGTTTGCTGGCTCTCAAACTGAGTCTGATCTCTGCAGTCACAATTCTGTGGTCCGAACCAATTAGGTTGAACGAGCTGTATGCCTCGCAGTTGATCATGCTATTTCTCCACTTTTTGTTTATAAGGATGTAATCCAGTTGTGCTTTGGTTCCATTAGGGTATTGAAAGGTCCATAGCTTCCCCTTACTCTTTTCGAATGTGTTATTTGTTGGTATCAATTCACATTCTTCCATTAGGTCTAAAAGTAAGTGCGTGCCCATACAATACACTTGAATTATCAATCACCAAACCTCCGGCTCCGGCTCTGGCTCCGGTCGGAGCTCATATTGTAACACGGAGGAACCTCCGGGCTCCGGCTCCGGATGAAATTTTAGCTCTGTTGCATCCCTAATACATTCCGCATGCACGTTCCAAACATTCCAAGTTATTGTGATAGATTTCTACGAACCACGAACAAACCATCCTATCAACTTGAGCAATAATTTTATTTTATCAATCATATCAAAATACCATTTTATTACGAAAAATGTTTTCATGAAAATCCAAAAAAAATCATAGATTATTCAATATGAAAATAAGTAAATATTTTAAAACTCTTAATAAAACATTATATTTAGTAGGACAGAGCCACCGCCCTTATTTTTATTTGGTGTGAAGATTGTTCTATACGTTTTCTTACTGCTGGCATTGCCGGAATTTTTTTCAATTATCAAATTATTTAGTCATTTGCCCAGCTCAATTTCCAACAACTTCAATTTCCAATACTCAACAGCCAGCGTTATAGAGATCAACAAGCATTATAGGGATCAACAACCAGCATTATAGGGATCAACAGCCAAAATTATAGGGATCAACAGCCAACATTATAGGGATCAACAAGCATTATAGGGATCAACAGCCAGCATTATAGGGATCAACAGCCAAAATTATAGGGATCAACAGCCAACATTATAGGGATCAACAGCCAACATTATAGGGATCAACAGTCAACATTATAGGGATCAACAGCCAGCATTATAGAGATCAACAGCCAAAATTATAGGGATCAACAGCCAACATTATAGGGATCAACAAGCATTATAGGGATCAACAGCCAGCATTATAGGGAAAACAGCCAAAATTATAGGGATCAACAGCCAACATTATAGGGATCAACAGCCAGCATTATAGGGATCAACAGCCAAAATTATAGGGATCAACAGCCAACATTATAGGGATCAACAAGCATTATAGGGATCAACAGCCAGCATTATAGGGATCAACAGCCAAAATTATAGGGATCAACAGCCAACATTATAGGGATCAACAGCCAACATTATAGGGATCAACAGCCAACATTATAGGGATCAACAGCCAATATTCTAGGGATCAACATCCAGCATTATAGGGATCAACAGCCAATATTCTAGGGATCAACATCCAGCATTATAGGGATCAACAGCCACCATTATAGGGATCAACAGCCAACATTATAGATAGGGATCAACAGCCAACATTATAGGGATCAACCGCCAACATTATAGGGCTCAACAGCCAACATTATAGGGATCACCTCAACAGCCAGCATTATAGGGATCAACAGCCAACATTATAGGGATTAACAGCCAGCATTATAGGGATCAACAGCCAGTATTATAGGGATCAACAGCCAACATTATAGATAGGGATCAACAGCCAACATTATATGGATCAACAGCCAAAATTATAGGGATCAACAGCCAACATTATAGGGATCAACAGCCAAAATTATAGGGATCAACAGCCAATATTCTAGGGATCAACATCCAGCATTATAGGGATCAACAGCCAACATTATAGGGATCAACTCAACAGCCAACATTATAGAGATCAACAGCCAGCATTATAGGGATCAACAGCCAACATTATAGGGATCAACAGCCACCATTATAGGGATCAACAGCCAGCATTATAGGGATTAACAGCAAACATTATAGATAGGGATCAACAGCCAACATTATAGGGATCAACAGCCAACATTATAGGGATCAACAGCCAACATTAAAGGGATCAACAGCCAACATTATAGGAATCAACAGCCAATATTCTAGGGATCAACATCCAGCATTATAGGGATCAACTCAACAGCCAACATTATAGGGATCAACAGCCAGCATTATAGGGATCAACAGCCAACATTATAGATAGGGATCAACAGCCAACATTATAGATAGGGATCAACAGCCAACATTATAGGGCTCAACAGCCAACATTATATGGATCAACTAAACAGCCAGCATTATAGGGATCAACTCAACAGCCAGCATTATAGGGATCAACAGCCAACATTATAGGGATTAACAGCTAGCATTATAGGGATCAACAGCCAGTATTATAGGGATCAACAGCCACCATTATAGAGATCAACAGCCAGCATCACAGGGATCAACAGCCAGCATTATAGGGATCAACAGCCAGCATTATAGAGATCAACTGTGACGGGATCCACGAAGGATCCCGATTTATCCGGTTTATTAATCTACGCGTCCCCGCCGTGTGTGAAAAGGTGAAAAGAGTTCGCGTTGTTCGTTGTATATAGTCCTTGGGTATAATAGTATAGATAAATGAATGATACACAGAATTGCTGATATAGTAAACGGAAGGCGGGAAACGGTGATTAAAAGTCCCGGTACTTCCCTAGCTAAACTAACCTAACTAACACCAAATGCTACACTGACTAAATGATACACTGACTGAATGGTAATATATTGCACGGTTGGCCAAGTTACGCTACTCAGCCGGTGCCTTCCCCCCATTGGCTAATAACTCTGTTGTCACCCTTTTCCTCCCCTGAAGTGCTTCCCCCTTGCCCCTGCTATTCTCCCTCTTTCAGGGGTATAACCCCTGACCCTTATTGTGCGTGTGTGTGTGTGTTTTCTCCTTCCCACTTTGTTGGGGTGACACGAGGTTGATATTGGTAATCAACCTCGTGCTCCCAATATTGCTTAACGGCTCACTTTATGGGTTTGTGTTAGCGGAATAGGATAAGCTAACACTCCCCCCCATGCTATCTTCCCGGTGAGAAGATAGCATCCACCTCTAGTGCGCTACAATTCCGCTGGACCCCGACCTAGAGTCGGGCGTGGGGTGGGATTATTTTCTTTCGGAGCCGGCTTTCCAGGCCGCTCCCTATGGGTATGATAATGCTACCCGTTTGCCTGGCGTCCCGTGTCGGGCCGATCGCGCGCTCCTCTCACACGACTTTTGTTTCCCCAAAACCTTCGCCCTAACTCTCCTCCACTCTCACCCTAGCTCTCGCATACTCCCGGACCTCCTCGTCCCACACTTCTTCTCTCGGTTCTCCCCCCCCCCCCCCCCCACACCTGAATTGCGCCCACGCTCTCCTCGCACTCCACACTATCACCCTCTTCTCGACCCCTCCTCTATCTCACTCACTCCTCCTGACGAACCTCACCCCCCTTCCCACTTCCTGTGCCGTCGCACTCAAGAAGCGTGAAATCGTCTATTGTCTCGTCTATAGTGCCATAGTCAATTGGCTCCCAGTCCCAGTAGCTAATTGAAAAAGGTTGTATGACTATAGTACTTACTTCAAATATGTATATTTCATTACTAAACTACTGATTGCTACGTACGTACATACAAATTGCACTTATTTGATTATTTACATTATTTGAATTTTATTCAAAAGTTCGCACGTTTCGCGTGGTGCCTTCTAGGCACGTTACACCGAAGTCTTAGTTCGTTCCACCAGCCATGGGGAACAACCTCAAGTCTTTCCCTTTGCCGTCCTCCTCCCTGGGTCGTTTCCTGGTAACTACCGCTCCTCTGGGATCTGCTTTCTGTCTTCGGACTCTCGCCGCCACCTCCTTACTGATCCCGGTCGTTGGCTCCTTGGGTGCCGGTGTTATCAGCTCCCGATATCGCTTCGCGGGTGGCCCCTCCAAGTGGCCCTGTTGTCTCCCCCTGGTGGCGTCCCATAAGATCATCTTCATTGCCCGCGGCACATGCTCCGCCAAGAAATCCCTAAACTCTCCTCTGTTCTGTGGCGTCCACCTATCCAAATACCTCTGCGTATTTATCACCCCGGCATATGATGCCGCCGTCGCCACTTCCTGGTAGGTAAACGGAAGCCTCCGTTTGATAATCTTCCAATCTTTCCTCGGTGACTCTCTCGCGTACTTCGGAATCCCGAACTTCGCCTCGTCTCCTTTCACCACGTAGTGGAAATGCTCGAAGATCGCGTGGTCCAGCGACGGCGTCCCGTAGGTCCCGACCAGCCGCTGTTCATGCATCTCCCTGAAGTGGTCCTGTAGCGCTCGTGCTGCGTGACCCTTTTCTAACCGGTCGTAGTATCCCCTCGTCCTCTCTTCCGGATGCCTATTGGTGAAATCCACCAGTATCTCCTTTCCTCCTGACTCCGCCTTTCTCTTCCTGATCAGTTTCCCCGCCATTTCGAACTCTCCCGATCGCTCACCTATAAGGTGGTGCCTTACCAAGGCGCAGTATAAGTGAGTGATGTAGCTAGGATGGTCTGTACGGTCCAATAATGGCCTATCTCTCTCTGAATTTCTGAGTTATTGCCTATTTTACACTGCTTTATTTCTGTAGCTACCAAATTGTACCTAAGTTACGAATTTGTCAGTTACTTTTATTGTATTCCAGAATTTCTTTCCTACTGTTACCATAATTTGTTAATTTTTTCTTTCAGCCCTATTCTTATTTTATTTTAACTTAATTTTAATTCTACTACCTACTATTTATGGATTATTCTATTTTCTAATCCACATTCTGGCCTACTCTGTGGGCTTGTGCAGTACAACAGTATGCGTCGCGCGGCCTACACGATTTATCCAGCTGTACTCATATGCCCCCCTCTCGCTACTAACTACTGACTAATATCTATACTATATATACCCTTCTACCTCTATCTCTTACTAACTACTACGTACTACGTACTAACTACTACGTACTTTCTTACTAACTTCTAACTCTCTCTAACTAACTAGCGGTACTACGTACCCTCTTACTCTTACTCTCTCTAACTAACGGTACTACGTACCCTCTGACTCTTACTAACTGACGGTACTACGTACCCTCTTACTCTTACTCTCTCTAACTAATGGTACTACGTACCCTCTAACTCTTACTCTCTCCACTAACTAACTAACGGTACTACGGTGCTACTACGTAGTACCGTTAGTTAGTTAGTTAGTGGAGAGAGTAAGAGTTAGAGGGTACGTAGTACCGTTAGTTAGAGAGAGTAAGAGTAAGAGGGTACGTAGTACCGTCAGTTAGTTAAGTAGAGTTAGAGTAGTAAGAGGGTACGTAGTACCATTAGTTAGTTAGTGAAGTTAGAGGTTAGTAAGAGGGTACCTCTTACTAACCTCTAACTTCACTAACTAACTAATGGTACTACGTACCCTCTTACTACTCTAACTCTACTTAACTAACTGACGGTACTACGTACCCTCTTATTAACTTCTAACTCCACTTAACTAACTGACGGTACTACGTACCCTCTAACTCCACTTAACTAACTGACGGTACTATGTACCCTCTTACTAACTTCTAACTCCACTTAACTAACTGACGGTACTACGTACCCTCTAACTCCACTTAACTAACTGACGGTACTACGTACCCTCTTACTAACCTCTATCTAACTCAACTAACTAACATCTATCTGCCTACTTACTGCGTACCTATTATTCATATTTATTATTTTTTTATTTTATTTTGTGTGGGAAGGGCGTCTCGCCCTCAATCCCACCCCCCTCAGTCCAAAACTTGGACGACTAAACACCTCTCTCTCTATTCTAAGGTGCCCCTTCTAATAGACAGCATTTCCCTACAGCCCTCCTGTAGGTTTTTCTGTCTTTCGCACCTATCTTGCCACCTATCCGCACTTCTACCGATCGGACTCTTCCGTCCTCATCGGAGTAAGTGCCTACAACTCTCGCCAACCGCCACTGGTTGTTGATGATAGTATCATCCGAGACGATCACGAGATCTCCCTCTCTTAACTCCCTGTTCGTCTTCCTCCACTTGCTTCTTTTGTGAAGCATGGGTAGGTATTCCTCAACCCACCTCCTCCAATACTCTGCGCTTATCGCCTTAGCGACTTTCCAACTCTGGCGGGAGTGTATGTCATCTGGGTCTACACCCCGCATATCGATAGTCGCTGGCCTTTCCATTAAGAAATGGCTCGGCGTCAGCACGTCTAGTGACTCAGGGTCATCATTCTCTGGATATAGCGGTCTGCTATTAATGATACCCTCACACTTCGCAAGTACTGTCCTTAGCACGTCCTCCGTAACCATATGGGTGTTCATCAGCTTCGTCATCAGACGCTTCGAACTACCCACTAGTCTCTCGACGCATCCTAGGGTATGCGGTGCATACGGTGTCCTCCTCTCCCACTTTACTTGTCGTCGCCTCATGGCTGCCCTGACTTCCTCTCCTTCCAGAATATCCAAGGCCTCTGCCATCTCGTTCTCCGCCCCCACAAAGTTGGTCCCATTGTCGGAGAATATTACTGCGATCGTCCCACCTTGCGGTCTCTAAACCTCTCTAAGGCATTAATGAATGCCGATGCGGTTGCATCCTGGGTGAGTTCTATCCCTACCGCCCGCGTGTTATTATATACGAAGATAATACCGTAGCGTTTCTCCGTGTGCTGCATCACCTTAATCTTTATCGGCCCGAACATATCCACACCGCAATGTGTAAACGTGCTGTCTTACCCTACTCGCCGGTAGTGGTGCCATCTCCTGTATGGCTCGCTCCTTCTTCGCTCGTCGGCAGGTCTGGCACTGCCCCACTACCGCCTTCACCTTCTTCCTCAATTGTTTGACCCAAAAGGTCCTCCTTATCTCCGTGAGGGTTCGGTTGGTGCCCCTGTGCAATATCGATTTGTGGGAGTCCCATATAATCTGGTGGACTATCGGCGATCCTGTGGGGATGATGATGGGCTTCGGTGGGACAACGATACTGTTGTTGTATCCCACCCTAGAGTTCATTACTAGGATCCCGTCGTCATTAAGTTGTGGCGACAGCGTGATCAGCTCGCTGTCCCGTCGGAGATGCTGTTGTTTACCGACGCGTTCCACCTCGTCGCCGTAGTTCTTCTTTTGCTCGTAGCGGATGAATGCTTTAGCCGCTCCTTCCAGATCTATTGCCATTCTAATCTTCACGTCTTTGCCAACTCCCCTGAGGAAATTCCCGAAGGCTCTCCAGTACGCCACTAATTTCTTGGTCTTGTACCAGCTAGAACTGTAGCTAAGGAGTTTATCCGTCGGGTTATCGCACAGTTCTCCTGGTTTTGGTTGCACGTCCCTAATCTCCCTCACCATCTGGGAGTATATCTCTTCTCCCTCTGAATCTCCCTCTTCTCCTTCTAACACTACTTCTCCTGAGCCCGGGTCCACCTTTCTCATCGGCGGCCAGGCCTCCTTATCGCTCAGAAAATGTGGCCCGTGTTGCCACAATACTTCCTTCTTCAAGAAAGTGTGGCGTACCACGCCCCTCGATAACAAGTCCGCTGGGTTCTCGTCCGTTGGGCAGTAGTGCCACCTTTCCAGTTCTGTGATCGCCCTTATTTCGTCCACTCTATTCGCGACGAATATAGGGTATCTCGTCCTTTCGTTATGTAGCCAACCAAGCACTACCATGGAATCCGTCCAGTAGTGCGTTTCCACTATGTTGGGAATAGCATCCATTAGGTAGGCTGTAGCCCTAACTCCTAGTCTCGCAGCTGTCAATTCTAGTTTGGGAACTGATGCTGAATCTGGTGGCGTTGACTTCGCTTTGCTGAAGGCGAGTCTGGGTTTGTGAGCCCCCTCTCGTTGTACTAAATAGAGTGCCGCTCCGTATGCCTCCAACGACGCATCGGAGAACATGTGTAAGTCCAGATTCGTCATGTCCCCATCCGGGAAATACACTCTTGGCATGCTGTATGTTCCCATCTGCTCCAGGCTCTCTGTCCACTTATGCCACTGCTTTCTGATTTCTTCCGGGACCTCTGCGTCCCATTCGTCCTTTAACTTGTATACTTTCTTGAGTATCTGTTTCCCCGTGACTAGTAGTGGGGATGCTAGGCCTAAGGGATCGTATATCCTTGCTATGTACGATACATAGCCCCTCTTTGTGTGGATATCTGCACCCCCCTGACTCAACTGGTACTTCAGTTCATCGGTCTCCCTGTCCCACACGATTCCCAGTGCCTTCTGTTGAGACTCTATTCTCTTGTTCGCCATGTCCTGCCCCTTGGCTGTTGTGGGATTATCCATGGTCGATCCTGGTCTCTCATCTTTTATCGCCTCGATAAATTCCTTCGAACTGGATTGAAATTTGGTCAGGTTGAAGCCGGATCCTTTAAGGATGTCGCGAACCTCGCGCCCTGTGTCCAGTAGCTCCTCAACCGTATTGCCTTCTGTGCCTTCTATGTCACAGGTGAAGGCGTGTCTTCCATTCCTGAATCTGAGTAGGACTTCTATCCCTGAGTTGTATATGTTGGGACCTTCTAGCAGATAGTCATTTAGGCATTTCCCGTCGGTCTTTGCCGATGCGTCCACCACCATCCGCAGTTTACCTTTCTTCGGATCTAAAGCCACGTGGAGTGGCAGGTAATACGTCCTGTCCGTGTTTGGCTCGTCGACCGGTAGCTCCACGGCCCATCCCCTCTCGACGTACTTTCTGATTGTTTTATGAATGTACTCATTCTTTTCGGGGCTCCGTTTTAACGTCTGTTTCAACTTTTGAAGCCTCGTGAGTACCATCCCTTTATTATCGGGCAGTGGTAGTTTTGGTAGCTTCCATACCATCCCTATGGTATACCGCCCCTCTTCGCATCTCATAGACTCCTCTACGCTCTGCTGGGCCTGTTTGTCTTCCACCGAGGTTCCGACGCCGGTTTCCTTTAGTCCCTCAAAATCTTGCCTGAGCAGTCTTTTGAGCTGTTCCTCCGCTCTCTCATCCCCTATTTCTTGCATAGTTCCTGCGAACATGCATCCTGATGTCTCCGACATCCTAAATGGTATCTTACTCTTAATTGGGCCACTCAGCGTCCACCCGAATGGCGTCAATATCGCCACCGGATCACACTGCTTGTCTTCGCCGAAGACCGTTTGCATTCTTTCGTGGGCCGTCGGTCAGTCCATTCCCACTATGATGGATACCTTCCTGACGTCCACCTCTGGGATTGAGAAGTCGATATCGTCCAGGAATTTATATTGCTCGACCTCGATGTTGGTTGGTCGCCTGGCATTGATATTTATTGACTCTATCACTTGGATGGGGTCGATGGTCGCCCCGTAGTCGCATCCCGGTGCCACTGCTGCAATTGCGCACCGTCCGGTCCTCATCTCCAGGACCTCATCTTTGCTAGAGATTGTTGTTACCGCCATTCTACTTGGCCTCGTTCTCAATCCTATCTCTTCGGCCACCCAATTTTCAACTAATGTGAAGGCAGCTCCACTATCGACCAGCATCAATGTGGTCACTGATCGATTGCCTTCCCCAATCACTCGCACTGGTACTACCCCAAGTAGCACCGTTCCTCTCTTCTTCGCCCCTACTGTGCTCGTTGCCATCGTTTGGCCTTTGCTTTGACCGAACTTAATTGGAGTCTCCTTGCATTGTCTAGCTCTATGTCCACCCATTACACATCGCGAGCATATCTCGTTTTTCGCCGCGTACTCTACCTGATCTTCCCTGGGTAGCGCTTGCCAGTAGCTACAGTTCATGGTTCGATGATGCGCATTTGTGTGTAGTTGGCATTTGCTCTTCGGGTCGTAGCCGTCCTTGTACAGTGCATCGCGTATCGCAAATCGTACCAAAGTCCCTACTATTCTTATTGTTTGGGTTCGGCCTACTGGGCGTGCTGGGGTTATATTTATTTGTGTTGTTATCTTTCCCCTGTCCGCTCCATGATGTGGTCTTACCCCCGGCTACCTGTGGACTCGCAGTCCCCTGCGTCGCTGCGTATGGCAATGATTGCCTGAGCTTTGGTAATGCGTTTGACGTGTTGTGCTCTGGTTTCGGTCTATGGTAGTCGGTTCTTGGTCCCTTTACCAGGCTGTCCTCACTATAGACTGGGTCGGTTATTAATTCGGCTTCGTAGTTTAAGAAGCTCGACATTTCTTCTAAACCCGGTTCCGCACCCTTCCTATCTCGAGTGGAGAAAGCGATCTTCCTCCACTTGTTGCGCAGCCACATCGGTAGTGCCTGCGCTATCGTGGTGATGTTGTTGGACGCGTTGAGTTCGTATGGCGCGTCTAGCGTCTTTAGCACGATTAGCGCCTTCTCAACTTTGTTAGCGAATGTCTTTATGCTAACGGGATTATCCTGTAGGCCACCCGATGTTATGCCCCTCAGGGTTTGCCGGATGATCTTGGCTGGGTGCCCGTATTCCCTGTCCAGTGCCCGCCATGCCGTCACGAAGCCGCCCTCTATGCCCTGGTATTGCCTCACGAAGTCGTATGCTGGGCCTCCTGTATATACTTGCAGATATTTTAGGCACTCCACCTGCGTCAAGTTCTTTGTCAGTATTTCGTTACTATACATGCGCCGAAACTGTAGGTATTCTTCCGGCCTACTCCCATCGAATTTAAACGGTTCCACGGGTGGTAACTCGATCCTAGTTTTTAACGCATCGATCAACGTGGCCATCCCCATCGCCTGCGCTTCCAATGGGTTTGATGGATGTTGTATAGTTTCTCCTGTTGGGTGTGGTCCGTCCGTCCTATTTCCTACCTTCCTTTGGCTAGGGTATATCATTGGGGGTAGCGGCCCCCTCCATATTTCTGTGTCGCCTGATCTTTTTTCATCCAAGGGTCTCGTTATTCTTGCTCCTATCGGGGTATATTGTTGATATTGTGATGGGGGAATGTCACTCTGTCACCCCCCCCCCCCCCCCCCACCGGTATGCTTGGTACTGGGGTTGATGTTAATATATTGGGTCCCATGCACCTATCCGCAATAATTCCCCCCTCCCCTGGGTATATGTTATGTCCCTGCATGCTGTAGTCATACTGCTGTGCTGGTACCGGTATAGGCCTATCAGCTCCTGGTCTACCCGCCGGTATGTACTCCGCTCCGCGACTTCCGGGTTTAATTCCGTCGTCCGCGCTATCCTATCGCCTACATTGTTCCTGTCAGCATGGCCTATGGTATGTGCAGTAAGGCCTACAGTATGTCCTACAGTCTGTATGTGTCGCTCGGGATCGAAGTTTAATCTTCTCGAATAATCCTCCCTGCGGCTACCGTATTCTCGATCGGTAGTTATATCCCGCCGGAAAGTCTCTCTTCGACCCCCTCCACTACTCTCATTCTCACGTCGGTACATCGCGTACCCCTCTATCGGCGCGTAGTGCGCCTCGTCAGGTCGCGCCTCTTCGGGGCGACGGCAATCTCCCGAAATTCGACCCCACCGACTCTCCGTTCCCATCTCGACTATCGACGGCTCGCTATCCGTCCTCGCACTCCTATCGCCCGCGGCGATACTTCCCCTTCTTTCTTCTCTTCTTCTCTCTCCAGTGCAGTATTCCCGCTCTTGAGATCTCTCCTCCGTCTCCCGGTTAAACTCCACTGTTCTTCTTCCCTCTTCTGATCGGGCTCGACGCTTCGTCTGCCCTCTCGCGACGTCAACCTGCCTCTCTCTGCTCGATCGCACGTCGCTGGGGATATTCGCAATCCCCCTATTGCTTTCCGTCGCCGGGTGTTGCGGTTTACCTAGTTTGGCCCGCGCATTATCCGCCGACGCCTGTGGGACACTCTCTGCCCCCCCCCCCCTTTCGCCGCTAACTCGCTGTTGTGGGGCTCCTGTAGCCCCCCCCCCCCCCCCCCACTCGCCACATTTCACTTCACTATCTCTCACTTCACCTCTACACCCCTCTCCAGTCGACACAATATTTCTACTGCGGCTGGGTTCGCTTACCCCTGCCTCTCTCTCCACTACTACTTGGCCTACCGGGCCTACTCCAGGTTGGCTCAACCCCGCCACCTCCTGCCTACTAATTACGTGGCCTACCAGGCCCACCTCGGGTTGACTCAACCCCGTCACTTCCTGCCTACCAACTACGCGGCCTACCAGGCCCCCGTTGGGTTGACTTAACCCCGCCACTTTCTGCCTACCAACTACGTGGCCTACTAGGCCCCCGTTTGCCGGGTTGTATATATCCGACGTGTTCATGTTAATAGCACCACTGTGGTTGTCACCAACTTGGCCCTCTAGTTCACCTAAATTATTTTGTGAACCAAAATTAGAAACAGAACTATTTTGTCCATTCGAGGTAGGATTATTTGAATTATTTTGCAAGTTCGGTTTGGATCATTATTTAAAGTATTTGGATTAATTGCATTTAAGTTTAAATTACTATTACTAGGCAAAATATTTCCTGGAATAAAGGTTTGGTTAGGATTATCTAATACGGTACTATTAATATTAACGTCGTCTACTGTATTATTATTATTACCCCCCCCCCCCCCCCCCCCCCCGCCCGTACGGTCACACCAGTCTCGGGTCTGTCGTGCGGTCCCTGTAAGTGGGGTACTAATAAATGTATCCACGGCCCTTGGCCCCTCGAGAGCACTCGAGCCAGCGTCACTCTCTGACAACCCCATCTGCGCCATTTTCAGTTTGTGTTTCTTTCTGGTTTGATACTCAATAAGTTCGCTTATCTGGGCCTGTATACCATCCCGCACATGCTTTCCCGTTCTCTCTCTCTCTCTGTATCCTCTTGCAAGTTCTGTTTCACTAACTCTGTTTCTCTCGCCTCACGCTCCTTGCGCTCACTTTGCTCTCTCGCCTCACGCTCCTTGCGCTCACTTTGCTCTCTCGCCTCACGCTCCCTAAAGCTTCTCGCCACCTTCTCAGCTTTCTCTCTATTTTCTCTAACTAGTTCTTTCTCCTTCTCTAATAGCGCGCTCTCTTCCTCTAACCGTCTCTCGAATTCTCTCTGACTCTGCGCCGCCAGATCGAGTTCACACGCCAGATTTATTGCCGCCACCTGTCTTCCTTTTGCAGAGGATGTAGCAGACTTATCGGTTGTGATGGATTCCCTCCGTCTTCCTGTCCTACTATCTTTCCCCCGCCTCCCGGAACTTTCTCCGACCGACGAGACCGAATCCTCGGGGTTAACCTCGGATTCGCCCTCCTGCGGTCTCCTCCAACCCACTAATTTTATTCCCCGGGCATCGACTAAGTATGGCCCTATGTACACTACACTAGGTTGCATACCCCTACACCGCCATAGATCACACAGTTCCTCGGCAACCCCTCTCGCTCTCTCCTTGGCCAGTTCTCTCTGCCCAAAGCGCATTAGATAATTAAAATGTTTATCCGACTCACCTAGTCCCTTTGTCAACTTTACCTCGTCTATCCTCGCCCCCTCTATGGCCTCCTTAAGTAGTTTCCGGGTCGCGTTGTAGGCCCGTCGAAGTCGATCAGAAACCCCGACGTCCTCATCGCCGACCTCTCCTCCATCTCTCCGGGTCCGACGTCGTACCGTCGGCCCCACCGTCGCCGTTCCAGTGGGCCGTCCGTCGCCCTCGGCCTGTGGCTGGCCGGCGACATCGGTACGTCGACCCTCGCTCCGCGTCGACTCGTCTTTCTCTTCTCCCGACTCATCTCTCCTTTCTCTCGACTCATCTCTCCTTTCTCTCGACTCGTCTCTCCTTTCTCTCGACTCGCTCTCCGGTTGCAGACGGCACCCCTCATCCTGGATCGCCGGATCGCTCGTTGTCGGTTGATTCGGCGTCGCGGGACGGTACCGTTGCGTCGCGGCCTCGCGGATCGTTAGATCGCCGTCCGGGGTCCGCGGTGGTTTCGTTTCTCTCCCTTGGCTCATCTTTGTACTTTAGATTGATGGCTGGTAGTCACTGTTTAACTAGGGGCGGCAGCTTGGGTTTTAATCACTGTGACGGGATCCACGAAGGATCCCGATTTATCCGGTTTATTAATCTACGCGTCCCCGCCGTGTGTGAAAAGGTGAAAAGAGTTCGCGTTGTTCGTTGTATATAGTCCTTGGGTATAATAGTATAGATAAATGAATGATACACAGAATTGCTGATATAGTAAACGGAAGGCGGGAAACGGTGATTAAAAGTCCCGGTACTTCCCTAGCTAAACTAACCTAACTAACACCAAATGCTACACTGACTAAATGATACACTGACTGAATGGTAATATATTGCACGGTTGGCCAAGTTACGCTACTCAGCCGGTGCCTTCCCCCCATTGGCTAATAACTCTGTTGTCACCCTTTTCCTCCCCTGAAGTGCTTCCCCCTTGCCCCTGCTATTCTCCCTCTTTCAGGGGTATAACCCCTGACCCTTATTGTGCGTGTGTGTGTGTTTTCTCCTTCCCACTTTGTTGGGGTGACACGAGGTTGATATTGGTAATCAACCTCGTGCTCCCAATATTGCTTAACGGCTCACTTTATGGGTTTGTGTTAGCGGAATTGGATAAGCTAACATCAACAGCCAACATTATAGGGATCAACAGCCAGCATTAGAGGGATTAACAGCCTATATTATAGGGATCAACAGCCAGCATTATAGGGATCAACAGCCAGCATTATAGGGATCAACAGCCAGCATTATAGGGATCAACAGCCAGCATTATAGGGATCATCAGCCAAAACTATAGGGATCAACAGTCAGCATTATAGGAATCAACAGCCAGCATTATAGGGATCAACAGACAGCATTATAGAGGGATCAACTGCCATAATTATAGATAGGGATCAACAGCCAACATTATAGGGATCAACAGCCAGTATAATAGGGATCAACAGCCAGCATTATAGGGATCAACATCCAGCAATATAGGGATCAACAGCCAGCATTATAGGGATCAACAGCCATTATTATAGGGATCAACTGCCAGCATTAGAGGGATTAACAGCCTATATTATAGGGATCAACAGCCAGCATTATAGGGATCAACAGCCAGCATTATAGGGATCAACAGCCAGCATTATGGGGATCAACAGCCTAAATTATAGGGATCAACAGTCAGCATTATAGGAATCAACAGCCAGCATTACAGGGATGAACAGGCAGCATTATAGATACAGTAGGGATCAACAGGCAGCATTATAGAGGGATCAACTGCCAGCATTAGATACATTATGCATTGTTAGCGAGAGCGAGAACAAAACGCCTGATCCAACGTGACAAACAGGTCTACTCTCTCTCTAACCGGTGAGGCAGAAAATCAGTCTGATAACAGACAAAACTTGCCAGAAAACAATCCCCGCGCAGCGAATCCTAAACTACTGTAATAACGCTGACGGGGCTGGCTATGTTCGCAAACTTGCCGCGGTGTGGTTTATATGGGCGGAGGGTTTGCTAGCTAAATACTAGCGGACTATCGGAGGACAAGACAGTTTGGTATATAATATCACAAAGTACATAATGGAATGTTCTAGAATGTGTGTGCATGTGCGAATTTAATTTGAATCAATAAATGGCATAACTAAATTTTAACAAAAAGGGTCTGTGTATGTACATCTCTTTACTCGGGGTTGATGATCGGTATGGCGAAAAAATGAGTGCTGGATCTCTAAATAAATCCAGTCACCTTCCTGCACGTACAGTAGGTCCAGTACTTACGATAACGCGGGTGGGGCTCTCCTCCTGTATTCGCGACTCAGTCAGGCATATACGGTGTTAATAACTACGCCCGAAATTCGGCACCTTTTTCCAGACTCTGAGTGTGAAGGAGAGTGAATTATCCGTTATTTAGTACTGTACTGATAATTGGTCTGGTTGTTTCTTTTTATAGAACTTTTGCTGCCTAGGTGTTACTGCGGCAGCGCCTATCAGTATTTTGGCGAGGGCGCGGTACCGGTATGTTATTGTAAACCGCCTTAGCCTGAGAATGTTGTACGCCTAATAGTAGTAAAAAGGCTGCCCTCTGCCTGGGTAATATATCACATCCATACAGACCAGCTGACATCTCTACACGGCCTAGAGGACAACTTGGTACTAACAGCTCTTTCGCTGGCAAAACGGCCACCAAATTACCGCTCGCGATGTTCCTAAGAACGCCCCTGTAGATGTATGAAGGTCAACTTATGGTTTGTCCGCCTGAATCTGAAAATATTACCCCCTAAATTTGCGGCGTCCCAGTGCGTCAAGTAGGTCCACCTTCTACCGGGCGATCTAGGTCTTACAGCTAGATAGAAGGCGGCAAGCATGGTCTTACCTGGGAGAGGGCGGGGGCGAATGATCTGCTGAGTCCCCTTAATGCATCTTGTCGACGTTCCCTTGTTGCTGTCGTCGAAAGGCCATTAAGGATTCCCCGTACTTAGTTCCAATTTAAGCCTCATGCGAATTTAGTTCCGACAATGGAAACGAATTTAGTTCCAATTTTGGCGAATTTAGTTCCAATTTAGGCGAACTTAGTTCCAATAACTAGAAAAAATAAAACTAATTTAGTTCCAATACATGCGAATTTAGTTCCAATGGATGCGAACTTAGTTCCAATGGAAGCGAATTTAGTTCCAATGTTTCAGGTGTGGGGCGAGCCACGTATTTGGCGAAGAATCTGTTTTATGACACTATTAGGTGGATGGTTAAATAATAATTGTAAATAACTAACCCAAAACGCCTAACCTCCTAACCAAAACAATCTTATCCCAAACAACGCCCAACCTCTTAACCCAAACAATTCAATTAAATTCATTTACATTTAATCATTTAAAATAATATTCATTGTAAAAAAGCAACGCCCAAGCTTCTAACCCAAACAACGCCCATCAACCTAAACCGAAGCAACTGGTAAATATCGTAATTGGTGTGAAAATGGCACAATGTGCATGACTTGTGAGTATATAATACTACACGAAGTGGGGCCTTCGCGCAGCACGTGAAATGAGTTAATGCTAAGTATCAACTCGAAAGGATTATAAAAACATAGGAGAAGATTTTCCCGGAAAACGTTAACCCTCTAGCGGGAGACTGGGTAACTGAAGAAGGAAGGATTAGTTTCCCTACAAAGCCACAGCCTATGGTCTATTACATATCTACCAAGTTTCCGATTGACGGATCATAAATAACGAAATGTTGGAAGGTTTTCACTTTCATACATTTAGCCCTCTAGCGGCATATTAAAGAACTACGGATCGATCACCTTCCTCACAAAGACGAGGCATGTGGTCTAGTACATACCGGTACTGTATATTCCAAAATTCAGCTTAAATAGATTAAGATCAAGGAATTCGCAAAGGTTATCACTTTCCTACATTTCGCCCTCTAGCGGCAGACTCGAAAACTCCGGACCGATTACTGTCCACACAAAGACTTAGGATGTCTTCTAGTACATATATGACAAGTTTCAGCGTAATCAGATCATAAACAACTAAATGGAAGAATAATTTCACATTCGGGACATTTCGCCCTCTAGCGGCAGACTGGAGAACTGCAGACAGATTAGCCTCCTTTGAAATTTACAGCTAATGGTCTAGTACATACTTCCCAAGTTTCAGCTTAAACGGATTAAAAGCAAAGAAATGGGTGGCCATTTAATGTTTAGACATGTGGCCCTCTAGCGGGAGACTGGAAAACTTCGGACCGATTACAATCCACACAAAGACTCAGGATGTCATCTAGTACATATATGACAAGTTTCAGCGTAATCAGATCATAAACAACTAAATGGAAGAATAATTTCACATTCGGGACATTTCGCCCTCTAGCGGCAGACTGGAGAACTGCAGACAGATTAGCCTCCTTTGAAATTTACAGCTAATGGTCTAGTACATACTTCCCAAGTTTCAGCTTAAACGGATTAAAAGCAAAGAAATGGGTGGCCATTTAATGTTTAGACATGTGGCCCTCTAGCGGGAGACCATTGCACTGATGGTGTCTGAAAGTCTCTCAAAAATCTCAACTTTTGCTTATATTGATACCTACAAATTTTCAACTTGGCAGCTTTAAATCCGACAAAGTTATTAGCATGTCAAAATCGTAACGACGACGACAACGACGACGACGACAACGACGACGACGACAACGACGACGACGACGACGACGACAACTATTTGCATAAATTGACCCACCCCCTAACAGTGTCAATTCGCTAAGGCTCCGCCAACTTCGTGGCTCGCCCCACAGACTCAGTCAGTCAGTATCAGTACACTCGTGATTTATATATATTTTAAAATGTGTAATTAACTTTTAATTCATTAATAATAATTTGTTTTTTTAAAATGACATAAGGGTTTTAAAATTTTAAAAATGTTCGCATTTGAAAATGTGCGATTGGAACTAAGTTCGTGCTACCCCATTAAGCCGCCATATTGGGCCTAACTAGGGTAGCTCGAACTTAGTTCCAATCGCACATTTTCAAAGGCGAACTTAGTTCCAATTGAAACGAATTTAGCTCCAAAATAAATTTTACAAAGCAAACTTAGTTCCAATTAGGGATGTCCCGGAATCGATATTTTGATTCCGGCCGGAACCGGAATTAAATATGCCGGAATATTCCGGCCGGAATTCCGACCGGAACCGGAATTTTTATGTAGTTAGTGAAATACACTAAATGACCTTTACCCTTTATAATTTTTTGTGAAATATACGTATTTTTTTAATTTCTAAAGCCAAGTTTACTAATGAGATCTAAGAGTGGCCCCAAAGGCCCCAGAAGCAGGAAAAATTGATTATGGGGGCTGGGGGAGGGGTACTTGGGGGCCTTAACCCTATCTGGCCAGGTCTATTTTTTCTAATTGGCCCTGGGTGGGTGGTCATTTTGGGAATTTGTTTAGATCTTTTGGCTGAAAAAATACAATTTTGTGGTATAAAGGTTTTCGAGCTCGCTGATCACGATAAAACTTGTTAAAAATATTTTCTGACATTGCAACCATCATTTTGTTGAACCATTCTGCTCCCCTAGGACGAAAAGTAGAATTGAAAAAATTTCAAACTAACAAATGTTGTGTTTGGATGGATAATTCTGAAGCTATAGGTCGCTGATCACGATAGAACTTGTTAAGAATATTTAATGGAAATGTAAACATTACATTTTTATCAATTTGTGCTACCGGTACTTGTATTTTTCGTTCCAAATTGACACATGTCCAAAAATGCCACAATGAATCGGATACGATATGATATGAGTGTCCCATTCATGATCAGCATCCCGGAAAGCCCCTAATGTCATAAAATTAGTTTGATTTGGTGATGTAATTTTTCATTATCATATTTGCACTACTTGTTTTTTTCGTGCCCCTGGGTCACATTCAAAATTACTAGAAATTTTCTCGAATGTTATATCTGAGTTCTATAATCGTGATCAGCATCTAAAAAAACCGCTATATACTGCAAATAAATTAATTTTATCGAGCTATTAAAACTTTTGAAAAAATTTTCGCGCGAAAATTACTGGAGATGAGTGACAGAATGGGACAACACGAAAACTAACATAGCTATGTTTTTGGCGTTTGGCTGGTGGATAGCCCATTAAATTTTAGGAAAAGTCATGAAATCTTGATTTCCGACCATACCTCAAAGATACAGTTGAGTTACAAAAATTTCTAAAATGTCCACCCCGGCCAAATAGGGCTAAACGACAGGGAATTCGATTTCATTTTTATCCCAAAACCCCATAACCTTGGCCAAAAGTTAGGTTTTGGGCTCATAATACCTAAAAACCAACGTTGACCAAAAATTTATTATAAATCGCTTTGGTGCAATATCCTGGTGTCGTTAATGGAAAGGAGCAGGTTACAGTGACATGTAATTATGACCAAATCAATAAACAAAAGTCAATATTACATGTTACAATTTAATCTTTGCTGGGAATAAATATATTTTCTGTAGAAATAAAACTACTGTGTTACGCAACAACTAACGCTAATATAATGCCGCAGGACCTAATTAAGTAACATAGTAACATAAAGGACCCCTTACAGCTTTAGGTGTAATACGATATGTTATTGGACAATACCTATTATAATATTAATGTTTTTACATAATGTGTGGTAATAATTTCACAAACTAATCGTAACTATTAAACTAGTTAGTATAGTTGAAACAGAGACTTGTCACTGATCTCTGGATTCTCCGGGCTATTTTTTGGTCTCCGGATAGGTCTCTGGTTCCCGGGTATTGAAAACTGTTATTTTACCCAGAGATCAGTGATTTTACAAATTAAAAATATATGTTTATCTTGTACAACATCAGGGTATGTTAAAATGCCGTTTGGGTGGCGTTTGGTTATGTTATAATGCCGTTTGAGTGGCGTTTGGGTATGTTAGAATGCCGTTTGGGTGGCGTTTGGGTATGTTAGAATGCCGTTTGGGTGGCGTTTGGGTATGTTAGAATGCCGTTTGAGTGGCGTTTGGGTAAGGTAGAATGCCGTTTGGGTATGTTAGAATGCCGTTTGGGTGGCGTTTGGTTATGTTATAATGCCGTTTGAGTGGCGTTTGGGTATGTTAGAATGCCGTTTGGGTGGCGTTTGGGTATGTTAGAATGCCGTTTGGGTGGCGTTTGGGTATGTTAGAATGCCGTTTGGGTGGCGTTTGGGTATGTTAGAATGCCGTTTGGGTGGCGTTTGGGTATGTTAGAATGCCGTTTGGGTATGTTAGAATGCCGTTTGAGTGGCGTTTGGGTAAGGTAGAATGCCGTTTGGGTGGCGTTTGGGTATGTTAGAATGCCGTTTGGGTGGCGTTTGGGTATGTTAGAATGCCGTTTGGGTGGCGATTGGGTATGTTAGAATGCCGTTTGGGTGGAGTTTGGGTATGTTAGAATGCCGTTTGGGTGGCGTTTGGGAATATTATAATGCCGTTTGGGTGGCGTTTGGGTATGTTAGAATGCCGTTTGGGTGGCGTTTGTGTATGTTAGAATGCCGTTTGAGTGGCGTTTGGGTATGTCAGAATGCCGTTTGAGTGCCGTTTGGGTAAGGTAGAATGCCGTTTGGGTGGCGATTGGGTATGTTAGAATGGCGTTTGGGTATGTTAGAATGGCGTTTGGGTGGCGTTTGGGTATGTTGGAATGCCGTTTGGGTGGCGTTTGGGTATGTTAGAATGGCGTTTGGGTAAGGTAGAATGCCGTTTGGTGGCGTTTGGGTAAGATAGACTGCATTCTTTATATCTTTATTATGTTTCATTTATTGTATCTTTAATGTATTTTTCTATAATGTTTTTCAAATTAATTTTCCCACGTCAAAACTTCAGGAGAAGTGTGATCAATTTCTGGCGAGCGTCATGGATGTTGTCAACATAGTAACCCGGAACTGCGGAATCTGGTAAAAGTTCGGATATCGTCTCCAAAAGCGTCCACGAATCACCGAGTCAACGATTCCTACGAGCGGATGTCGGCGTCCTGTTTACTTATGGTTTAGCATATAGAAGAAGTTCAAACGATGGGTAGAAGCAATCTCAGTCCCAGTAGACTGTTGGTTGGTTCGGAATTCCAGTTGTAGTTGTCGTCTCCTGTGTTTCGGGCGATCTGCGATGTGCCGAAGTGATGAATGAACATTTATCACTCAAAAATAAACATTACAATTTTTGAATAAAATTATACGTATAAATACTCAAGTACCAACTGTTTTCCTATAAAGTGGTACTTTATGCAGCAGCGTGATATAAATAGTTATTCTTAATATTGCTTTTCTATTTTTGGTATCGTATTTTTTACTAAAGTATTACATAGTTTCTGTTCTACAGTACTACTGTAGAAATCCTTTTTTGACAAATTATTTGGTTAGTCTATTACTGCATTAGGCTAAAATATTAACTATTTATTGTACGGTAAATAAAATATGCTTTATTTACCGTTCGTCCCGAAATCTGTTATTTACCGGCCGAGCGAAGCGAGGAAGGTAAATAAGTCGGATCGAAGGGCGAAAAGGTAAATATCGTGTTTTATTTATCGTACAATGTGTAATTTTATTGTTAAAATCATCCTAATTACTGTATTTTAATTATTCAAATTAATTATTAATGCACCTTTCGAAAAAAAACCGTTGATTCATTATGAACTGCCGAGGGAGTTACCATAGCAACGTAATTGTTTCCAACAAGTTTCTTTCTTTAAGTTAGCACTCTAGCTTTCTAATGATACCAATAATCCCGAATTATATTAAGGTGCAGCAGATTTATTTGAAAACAAACCGTGTCAAATTTTGTGGGACAACCTGTATATTTGCATGTAATAAATTGTGCGTTTATCGTTGTATAGTTATAGTTCCATTGTGCAGTATCTATTGAGAAATTAAAAAAACATTTGATTTGATTCGATTTAAAAGATCTTATTGTTTAATAAGTACTAAACATTACACCAGTGGCACCGAAATTATTATTCGTCTTTCTTGTGATTTGTTGATACCAATTGAAAAGTGTCGTTGAAAGGATTCCAAATTTGTAAATAACTATTAATGTCAATGAGAAATAGCTGAGATATGGGCCTTCAAAAAGTGCAGGTATTTGCATCCGTTGCAGCCTGCAGGGCAGGCCATTTATTGTATTTAATAAATACACAATGTTCTAAAACATATTATTTATCTGAAGATTATTAATTACTTGATTTCTATTTTACTAGTAGTAGCTACTCATTAAATAAAATAAATGCCCCAGAATAGTATTTATTACAGCACAACGTTGGCTGATTCAAGAGCAATAATCCCCATTTACCTAGGTAAATAATGCAAATATTATTTACCGCTGGGCCAATCAAATGAGCGGTAATTATTGTAAATTTTAACAATAAAATATATTATATTATAATATTATTTGTAAATCTTCAGATTTACTTACTGTAAGAAAATCGTGTCTGTCTGTCTGTTTGTTTGTTTGTCACACGAAAGGTTCCGAAAACTCTCCGGTCAATTGCGTTGTTTTTAGTACCCTCGTGGTCTCAATAGGTGTATAAAAGCAATTTTAGTAATAATGTAGGCCTTCAACTACTGTAGGCCCTAGTACTACAATAAATGGTGTAATTAGAATCATGAGAGGGAAACGAAGATTGTAGATTTACATCCCGCGGGCTTGCACGCCACTAGTAGCCTAACCTGACTTCCGGATCCATCCTTTGAGCTTATGCTCATCCGGTCAGAGACTTGTTGAGGACTTTCAAAGTTAACTTCAAAGTTGGTCTTTTTGGAGTTAATAAAAAGACAAACACTAGAAGCAGCCTGTTCTAATGAGCTGAGGAGCCGTTGGGCTCCCTCTAGTGATTCTGAGAGTACTCCTAAGTCATCAGCAAAGTCAGGATTAGTTAGGTACTTGGCAGGATTTCCTCGACTTATGGAGCCAGTAGGTGGAGTTACCATCTGTTAGTTACCAATTACCAGGTGGGGTGCATGTCGCAGTAAAGTGCACTCAGAGTGGACATGAGAACACTCTACTCCTGACCAGCCATTTATAGATCACATTTGTACAGTACCATTGGTAGAGGCAGGTCTGCCTGGCCAGGCCATATACCCCTGCAGCCAAGTATATAGGTCCTTAATCCAGGACCAAGGGCGTCCTTATCCCAGAACGAAGGGGGTCCTAGTTACAGGACCAAATTTGCCCTAGTAAGATGGTCTATGCAGCCACAGGTGGCACCTCCTTTATGCTGCATTGAGGTGGCAAGTTTTCTTGATCAATGACATAGAATTCATAGACAGCATTCTTAAAAATGCATCTGCAATGCAGCATGCCGATCCTATGTAGTAGTAGTAATTGGATCTCCCTCCAACAACAGAATCTATAAATGGTTACATTTTGCGATGTCTCTACATAATAAATAAGATTGCATCATTATGCAATGACTCCGTGATAAATCGAAGTTTATTCGATTTTGGTTGGAATACTGTTGCAAATGGAATGTTGTTGCCCAATAAATACCTTTCACCAATTCCTGATTACACTAGTAAACACATGTGCCTGTCAGAAAGACTGCTTGACGCAGTGATGTTCTTGTAGGCGTAACGGTGTTATGTGCACTGAATACTGTCGGAATAGAGATTCTTGTCACAATTTAATTCCATAGTTAAGAATGTTATAATTGTGATTAATTTACTTAGTGTAAACGGCTAACAGATATTAAAGACACTTTATTATCAATTCTAACGCGTTGCCATGGCATCTAGAAAGTAAAACATTGCATATTTTTCCTTATACTCGATATAGTGAGGGTAGAGGTTGATTTTAAAACGCTGCGGCTAATATGTAGATTGTTTTTAGTCAAGGTTACTCGTTGCCATGGCAACTAGAAACTGAAAAATAATTCATATTGTTCCTTATACGTGATATAATTCTGGTAGACTCTGATTCTATGATGATACGACCACTGAATACGCATTACAAAGCCCGTTGCTATGGACATGGTCAATATTGCTATCTTTGAAGGTCGTTTTCGTCTGGTTGCTATGGCATTTTGAAAAAACGAAATATGCCATTAAATTCTTCATATCCAAAATATTAATCTGCTATAAATGTTATATCGTCATTATCTACTATAAGAGCTGTTGCTATGGTAATTTTATCCGTTGCTATATTTAAGACCCCCTAAAAAACGA
>JAUCBJ010002652.1:0-18563 GCA_032718475.1 Nemertoderma westbladi | reverse complement strand
TTGATGCGATTAAACCAATATGATATTTATTATGACAGGATTTTAATGGTCATTTACTTTCATTTTCTTTCTCCCGATAAATATTGGACGAAAACACAACATTTTCATAACATAATTTATAATATCAGGAATGAAATCATCATGGCTGTTACATTTACATATATTTTATATACGTTTAATATATGTGTTACATATATTTATTTACGTTGTATATATGTGTATAAATATTTTTATTGAGTATATGTTTACTTTTGTAATTCCCCCCACAAACACACCCGTTGTTGGTAGTACTTTATACCTTAGCTGAAGTGGTTTAACAATACCTTTCCTGGTGTCTCTTCTTATGCTGTAATGGGAACGACTGGCAACCATTTTAATAAATATAGTCTGGACAAAGAAAAATTATCATTAGTAGGCCCTACCACCTATAGGCGTTAGATACTTTTTCTTTAGTTTCGGAAATATTACAATATTTCGTATACAATCTGAACACAACATAAATAAACATTGACCTACCTCTACCTAATTGTAATTATTAATACCTACGACTAAAATGTTACGTGCATGTTACTGCTTGTGGCGTAGACTGTTAGACAAGCGGCACACATCAGCATAGATAACCAAACAATTACATAACCTATATCAAAAAACGTAAACAGATGGTGTCCGTGTCTTAGGCATATTGCGATTTCTAGCGCAAGCAATGTTATTAAAACTGACGCCTGTTTGCCAATGTTTTTGCAATTGTTATCAGAGTAATAGCGATAAAATCCTTCTGCTGCAGGGGCGCCCGTTAACATGACGAGAATATACCTAGCTAAAAGGAATCCGTGGTTTACGGGAAAATCTAAAACAACTTGTAAAATACATATACATAATTGGGAAGTTTCCAAAAGCACGTATATCTGGAATAACGAAATAATTTCTAAACTACGTCCTTTCAATTGTGATGAAAATCCGAGAATGTTAAATATCGTCACTTTGCGTTTTGCAGTTTCAACTCTCGACCAGTCGTACGATGTTAAGTGAAGCTTGCGAGAAATAAATGTGGCTAAATAAATAGCACACCCGTTACATAGAAGGCAATCAAATATAACTTTATCCCACCAACATTCCGGGAATATTGGAACCAGATGCGAAAATATTATTTCCGTTACTTCCCAAGTTACACTCAAAGTCAAGGAAACGTAAATATTTCTTAAGAATAGTGCGACGATCAACCATCCACCAGCGTGACTTACCGCGAAAATATCGATATTCGCGAAAATTCGTTGCCAAGTTACGTTGTTGCAGTCATCAGCGCCATCATTTACAGTGAAGAAACCATGTTGATGGTTTTTCTCAGTTATGTCTGCGGTAAACTCCACACGTGACAACAAAGCCCTTACTGTCTCTATGTCTTGCCATAAGATATACAACAGTGTCAGTGAGTATGCCAAACTGATAACATATATAAGCTTCCAAAACAACCGTGGATGAAGGTTACTTTCATTGAATGACATTATTTAAATATTTTAACAAATATCAAAAATAATAAAATAAATAATTATAGTGCGTTAGAATAAAATTAAGACAAGAGAAAAACCATACAATGGTGCTAAAGAAAAATTATTCTGAAAGAATAATGTTTACAAATTTGGTGTGTAAGGAAAAAAATCTCGAAAAGTGAAAATATAATATGATTTATAACTGGAACTAATAAACTGAAAATATATATACTCCAACAATAGTGAACTATTTTAATATTAAAATATGATTTAACTACAACCCAACCTTGTGAGAACGAGTTACATACACAGCACATTATTTACAGCAGAAAAGATTCTAATACGAGTTATTTATTCTTGTCAAAGACAATTTCTTATATATTTTTGCCCACTTATCATATATACCCGATTATTAGGCCCATCTGGTTCCTACAGATTGCTCTGGGGTATGCTCAACTAATGCGTATTAATTCCTATCCACGCCATGGTTTATAGCGGCGTAACAGTCCTGTCTCATGCGTGCGTAGGCTGGCTCTCTTCAAGCTGTAGAGTTCCTAATAGACTTGCAGATTTTATAATGCCGCTTGTATAATTCGAGATAAAACCCTATTATAATCATGACAAGCAATTGATTAATATATTGAGCTCTATGGACTCATTTAATAATAATATTCAATACAGTTATAGAAGAAATGATAAAACATCACTAGCATGGTTAAACATAGATATTAATTCATCTCTGGGGAAAAATGGACGCAAATAAGAGCTGATTATGATTATTTTAGCGATATGATTAAAACGGAGTAGCGTTTGAAAATTACTTACTTTTAAACAATTCTTACATTAATACTGATGTATTCCCTTGATGTAGAATCTATATAATTACAGAGACTGTATTCAGAGATGCGGGGTATTCATTAATGCATATATATCATAATTAAATAAAGTTTCTGCGGGAAATAAAGTTTCTGCGGGGTGGGTGTCAGAAAATTTGCGTGCAATTATTCATTATCCACGTGATTGGAGTGCGTGATACGATTTCCCGTAACTTACTACCATTTTCGTCGTCATAAAATCAGAGCATTTCACTAATAATATTCAGTTAAATACCTTAGCAATAATATCGCTGATATGAAACTAATAATGGTATGGAGGTCACGAATATATATATGATAGAGCTGGAATAACAAATATAATATAGTCAGACCAAGTACAAACAATAGTGCTGGGCCGTCTGGAATAATATCAAATATATATTGTCAGAGCAAGTATAAACAATAGTGCTGGGCTGTCTGTATCAAATATATATGACTAGCTATACAGACAGTAACTACTGCTGTCCAGTCTACTTGGTAGGTGAGACAGGGGGGGAAACTGGACGCAAATCCCGCCTTGGCGAATTAATATCCCGCCTCAATGTTAAATTCTCAATTTAGGGAAAGAAGCAGGTTACAATGGGACGTTATTTTAACCAAAACAATAAACTAAACACAATAGAACAGGTTACAGTTTTATTTTTGAGAATAATCAGCTGTTACTTGCGTCCAATTTCCCCTGGAGAGTGATGAATTTTTATTGCGTCCAGTTTCCCCCCCTATCTGAAATATATACTTAGACTAAGTACAAACAATAGTGCTGGGCCGTCTGTCTTGCAGTGTGCCCTATGACCGGTAGTGAGTATCCTGACTAGACCTAACTGCTGTCCTGTCCACTCGGTAGCCGGTAGGTAGTATCCCGAGTCTGTGTCAGGGCGTCGTCCATGACTCATCGTGAGTCATCCCTACATTACCGCAGTCCCTGAGTATCTGCTGGTATGGGGCGAGCCATTTAGTGTGGCGAGTTCGTATCACTACAATAATGAGATGAAAATCTTGATAATTCGATTCCGCCTTTAAATTCTTAAAAATAAAAATACAGGATTGAATTCATGGTACCAGTAACATTGCATTGGGGCGCCCTGCGCCGCGGCGCGCACGATATATCAGAAGTATCTGATTAAATCAAATTCAAATTAATTAAAATGGTTTCAATTGGTTTATAATATTTTACAGCGTGTTAGACTTCATATTATGTTAGTCCTCTATGCCTATTTATTATTTATTGTCCCTCATCAATGTCCCTTTTGGTTTCTGTCCAATGGTCAATGGCCGTTGGTCGAATCCCTAAAGGAGTGGCTTATGATATACCGCCCGAATATAAACAAATATCAATATTATTTTAATGTAATATCTATACATACAGGCATATACATTAAAAACAGGTAGATGCCTACTGGTACCGGATTATAATTTATTTACTGTTCATTACCATATTGCAATTAAATTATAAAGTGGTACATTATTTCATTAAATTTCGAGTTGATGAAAAATGCTCTAAAGGAACTCTACTACTTTACAAGCAATAATTGTTTGTAGGTAGTAGCTAATTATTATCTTTCATTGATTGTATCTTTGTTAAGGTAATAATAATAAAAGTGTTCAGCACGAGGGTGAATCATAATGTCATTTCCCACAATGTATTTTCTTACTCATAATACATGCGATATTGTTCTTGTATTGAATAGATACAGTAGCTCCTACATACTTAGCTATTAATATTATTGATTTTTACGAAAGTATAACATGACCCCAAGTCACGGTTGTGAATTACTTATTATGACCCCCTAAGCAATACCTTTGCGTATCCAATTTTAGTTATTGAAAAATAGCTATATTTTTCAAAAATGTAAAAAATTTCATAATTCCTCTCCATAAATCACCCATAGTGCTGTTAACTATCAATGGCAACCGGCATCGGAATAAGTATTTTTAAATAGACATGAACTTGTTCATTAATATTTTTCTCATTAGTCAAAATCCCTGTTTTATACTGTGCAGTAGGGGGGGGGGGGGGGGGGTGTTCTCCCCGTCTGGATACGCCCCTGGGGGTGATGGGGCGGAACACTTGCCCCCCCCCCCCCCTTTTCACCGCGTCTGGATCCGCCCCTGGGGGTGAGAGGAGCACAAAAATGAAACTGTAACCTGTGCTATTGACTCCAGTGGTTCTAATTTCCTGATTTTCATAATCGAAATCTTTGTTTATATAACATTCAAGATTGTTTAATTTTTAGACAATTAGCTGCACAAGTTGTATTCAAACTAGTTTCACAATAAAACCTATATATCTAAAAATGAACTAATAAATAATTAATATAATAATACGTAATATTCTAATTAATTCGAGACATTTATTTAAAAAAAATAACGCGCTTAATAAATTGAGTGTGACAATCGACGAGCTTATTACTCTTTTTTTTATAAACTATTAGTGTCATTAAAGTCTCTTTCTTTAAATTCCACAGATTGTTGATTGTTAATTAACTCTCGAGGGAAACCGAGAAATACGGTAGCGGTCATTGCTATCGCGAATACAGTAAAGGCAAACAATAACAAGCGATTCGTTATAATCGCTACATCAACCCACTCAGAAATGATCTCTGCCTTCTCTTCTTTCTTTGCTTGTTTAGCGTTAAATCGTTCTAAATGCATCAGAATCTGGTCCAGCATGTTCTGTATAAGGTAGAAGTTATCGTCACCTAGCAACGGACTCGAGTCTATCGCCGAGGACGTGGTCACATTGCCGTGGATGTCGAAGGAATTGCCGCGGTTTGCGCCGGAGAAGTTCCGCAACCGAATCGAGTCGGAAGCGATCGGCGAGTCGCCCCATCGCCCGGAAGAGTTTACGTGATGTCGACTCTGTTTCGGCGGAATCTTCGCCCGTTTTGGGTAGAGAGTTAGAGTCGCGAAGTAGTGCAGGAATACCACCCGAACCCACCGGGGCATCGCGCAGTCCATCTTGCATATGTTCAATACGATAACGTTAATCGCTGTTGCGATGAGAATCAGTAGGATATTAGCACCATAATAGAGACCTAAAATAAATTGCAAAATGGTGGCGGTGTATTAACGCTGTATGGCGCTGTATGTATCTCATAAACAATATTACAGTTCTTTTAAATTTTCGAAAATGGGTGCTGTCGTTCGATATATTATTTAACTATTTATTGTACAGTAGATAAAAGTCTTTATATACCGCTTGTCCAAAATCAAATAAAAAGTCATCTCTTATTTACCGAACGAGCCTAACGAGTGAGCTCAATAAGTAAGACCGAGGGCCGATAAGGTAAAGTTGAAGAATAATTATTGATAACATAAAATAGTGCTTTAAATCCCGCCGAACCCGGATATACTGCATAATTTGCTTAGAGATATCGGGATATAAAGCTTATTTTATTTCTATATAATATGAAATTTCATTCCTGAAATAAAATATCGCCGACTCTAGTATTAGTAATCTGCGACTTGAGCGACAAACCACCGAGGCTCAGCTTTTGTGATAATCAGGAGCGGTGAACCCACGACTTCCGATAAGATGTGAATTCAAATCAACCAGCCGAGTGACACCAAGGTGGAACTTAAGCAACACCAAAGTGGAATTTAAGCAACACCAAGGTGGAACTTAAGCAACACCAAGTTAGAACTTAAGCAGCACCAAGGTGGAACTTAAGCAACACCAAGTTAGAACTTAAGCAACACCCAAGTGGAACTTAAGCAACACCAAAGTGGAACTTAAGCAGCACCAAGTTAGAACTTAAGCAACACCAAAGTGGAACTTAAGCAACACCAAGGTGGAACTTAAGCAACACCAAAGTGGAACTTAAGCAACACCAAAGTGGAACTTAAGCAGCACAAAGTTAGAACTTAAGCAACACCAAAGTGGAACTTAAGCAACACCAAGGTGGAACTTAGCAACACCAAGGTGGAACTTAAACAGCACCAAGGTGGAACTTAAGCAACACTACATTCGCTTAAATTTATAAATTCATGACTTCCAATTTGGGAGCCCTGGTTCGATCCCTAGATGGAGCAGTACTATTTGGGCACAGTGCTATACATGCTGCAGTCTAGCCCAACCCTGGCTTTCATCCTTGGATGGTTGGTAAATGGGAACCAAGGCAACTTGTGAAACAGAGTGGAAGGGTTTATTGTGGAAGATCACCCATGGTGGTGAACAGGCATTCCTTGGCTTAACGAGCCTAAAAGATTTTCCCATTCATTTTCTAAATTGCTTAATTAATGCTTTGGTAGGATTGCAGGAGTAATTAACATTGGGTCGGAAGATGATGGAGTTCGTTAACCCTCACATCGTCGCCACCGTGCTCAATTACTACATGGCCAGCACCTTGTACCTAAAGTTCGACGGCCTGATCGATCGTGACGGAATCTCTGTTCGACGAGGCGTTAAACAGGGATCCTTGTTATCACCGATCCTATTCAACCTGTACACAAGAAGCATACTGGACAACCTAGACGAATCCCATGTGGGATATACAATCAATTCAATCTGGTTGGGAGCCATATCATATGCGGACGATTTCTTACTAATGACGAACAATCCAAAAGATATGGAAACTCTATTTATGGTCTTCAGCAAGTCCGCCAATGATATAAAACTGTCGGTCGAATCTAGCAAAATTAAGTGGACGGTATTTTCAAACCAAAGGAATTGCCACCAACCGTCCTTCCTCCGGCTTGGCAAACCGCTGTTCCCGCGCAGTAAATCCTGGACCTTCCTCGGCTATAACCTGGCCCAGTCGCAGACCAACCCTCTGGGCGCCTCGGCCCAGAAGATAATCGCCCTCGCACGGATGTTCCAGGCGAAGGGCTGGACGACCCGGTGGCTGCCGGTGGCGACCGTTGCCAACCTGTGGCGCGCCGTCGCTCTACCGGCTGCCCTGTACTCATTGAAACTCAACATCGGGGCGTTCACTCAAACTGAATTGGGAAAACTCGACGTGGTTTACAGGAACGCCCTCAGGAGTCTGCTGTGTGTTGGACCGTACATTGGGAACTCAACACTCTACCACCTAACCCAGCTGAAACCCATCTCGCTGGAGGCTTTCCGGCTATCGGTTGGTACACTCGTGCGGTACAACGAGTGCCCCAACAAAGCCCTCCAGAGCGCGTTTGCATCCCCTGGCAATCGCCAGCCTGTCCGGGAGACGGGGGAGAGGCTCCTACCCAGGGGTTCTCGGCGGCTACAGAGCGGCCTCCACCGAGCACCCTCTACCACGGCTCGAGTCCATTCTAATATACCGCTACGCGAAGGACTCCATCTTAAACCGGATGGTTATGGGCGCGCCGACCTTCACAGATATTGGGAACGCTGATTTCATTGCGGCCTGCTTCGACCTCCAATCGCTAACATTGCGGGAAAAACTGAAACGAATAAAGGAATTTTATGCCATCATTTAGTCGTATTTTAATCGGATTTAGATCGATTTTTACTGCTTTTTTAGCCAGATCATTTTATTCGGAATATCCAATAACTGTAATTCAATTGTTTTAATTCATTTGTTTGCCATTTTATATCATATCATTGAAGGACGTATTTTAATTTAGTCAAGCTAGTTTCAATACCAATACCAAACTGGAGGTCACCAGAGGTCACATAATGGAAAAACTGAAACGATTAAAGGAATTTTATGCCATCATTTAGTCGTATTTTAATCGGTTTTAGATCGATTTTTACTGCTTTTTTAGCCAGATCATTTTATTCGGAATATTCAATAACTTTAATTCAATTGTTTTTATTCATTTCACGCTCTATGTCGTGATTAATCTACTTTCATTGTGAATTAATTGTAAATGTATGTTGTAAATTTTATTGACCGTATTGTCGGCTAGTCCGAATTAAAGAGTATAATAAAGTAATGTCCGAAAGTCCCCACATTGGACAGTATCTGCTTGGCACATCTGCTATTCGTCAAAATTCAGTTTACGCTTACGGGATATATACTGTAGTAGTAATTCACATGGATGATATTCGACACATTACATCCTGCCGGGATATGAATAGCACACAATGTCTCGCGAAGGGATATAATGAACAATGCGTATTTTTATTAATTAGGATAATATTTTATAATTATAATTTATTTTCCTTATTGACTCTCTTCACTATTGTTCGGTAAATAATCTCGGGACTAGCGTTAAATAAAGCTTACTTTATTTACTGTTTAATAATAATTAATTGGCCCTTCATCGTCTTTCCAAGCATCCTGTTGTTAAACTGAATGAAATTTTTATCAAAATTCAAAAAAATAAACAATAATTCTTAACAACATAAATATATAACTATTAATATTGTAAATTAACATTATTGTTTTGAGAATCAGGACATTGTCTTACATAATTAGCAGCTGAATTAATTATCGAAAACACTATATAATCCAACAGTGTTTCCGATATATTTAAATGATTATTCAAATTGTTAGCCAAAGCAATTCAATAGAATTCCAAGACATTCCATATTAATTATATGAGTAGAGAAGACTCCATCCAGTAACCAGCCAGGTCACCGGTAGTGGTGGAAACCAAAGTAACGGATGAGGGACTGAACAATGAGGTTCCCGAGATAATACTCAATCAAATTATTACAAATACAGGTGAGCAAACAATGTTATGAGTTCAATGAATGATTGACCTGCTCTATATTTATAGTGATTTGGTATAAATATTTCATTTAGACAATAAATATTTCCTCTGTCACATACAGTTCGCGCTCCTTCGCTCCAACTCGCTATGCCTGTGCGGCGGGCGACGGCCAAGGAGGGCGCTCACCTTGGGGGATGGTGCAGGGCTCTGGGGGGACCCGACCTCCCAGACCGGTATTAAAATGTCGGTCATGCCCAATGACCATGACCAATACTATCGGTCGTTTGATTATTTATATTTTACTTAAATTTTTATTTATTCGTAATTTTCTCCAATCAATATTATCATTACAGTTGGCCATCTTAATAGTACTTGTTAGAATATATTAACATGTAATTAATTACAGATCATAAATTTATAGATAGGCCTACCCATTCAACAGTTATTAGCAAGCAACAGCAAACAACCATGTTAGTATAAAACATATTATTTGATACATTAAATCATACATGTGAAGTGAAATAAATAAATGCCCAACGTGAATTAATATGATGGAAATTTCATATGAAAGTAAAGAATATTTTAAGAATGTGTTTTGCCATCCCCTTGATATAAAAAAGTTTTGGCCAATTGCAGCAGTAAAATGGCGCTCAACTCAAAATGCAGATTATCAAATTTTCTTTCCTATCTCGCGTAAGTTGTTCTCTGCTGCGTCCTGCATGCCGCTGCCTAATGCATGCCGCTGCGTCCTGCATGCCGCTGCCTAATGCATGCCGCTGCGTCCTGCATACCGCTGCGTCCTGCTTGCCTCCTGCGTAAAAGTGAATATTAATCAGTTGCTTACAGGATTGTTGTGACGTGACAATTAAAGGGTAAATTACAGTAAAGGTCTGCACAATCGGTTCATTACTACAAGATCGGGCAGTTTTACAGCAAGAGGGGAGAATATTACTAAATCCAGCTATTTCTTAGTTATTGTACGTTAGACTTCAACTTATCACGTAGATCAATGAAATTATTGCCTTACGACTAGACTGACTGAGTACTAGTCTGTGAACAGGACAGTGTTAAAAATTCGTGATGATGTTTAGTTTCATTCCGACAGAATTTATAAAGACATATGAAATTGTGCTTTTATTTCAGAAGTGGGTTTTGACTAGAATATGTTTACCGAGGTTTTAGAATGTCCCATTATTCTTTGAAACTTCAGAGAAGGTGCGATTTCGAGAGATGCACTTTATAATTCATTTCACGCAGATCATGCCTCACCATGCAAATATAAATTATATGAATATTTATATTTTAGAAATTGAAATGGATATAAAAATAGATATATTTTTTCGAACTAATTATAAGTTATCGATTTATATAATATTATGTTATATATTCTATTTGAGAAAAATAATATTAATATTTACGTGAACATCCAACATTGAAAACTAAAAGCATAGATGGTGCCATGGCCTACTATAATAAGAGATCATGATGGTGCGAGTCTATGTCATAAATTTCTGGGCTACACACCAGCTGCCATAACAAAATATACCCGGTGTAACACCCCAAAATAGCTCGATCTTCCCTCTTCCCTCAAACTAACCAAACCTATTACAGGTATTCATTCATTCAGCTATAAATATAAGATTATACCATTAACAATGTAGGGCTATCATCATTTTTAAATAAATTAGTGATGTAGACAGTCTACATTATATAAAATGTGAACACTGACATCGGAAATGAAATCAGCGACTAGAGAAATCCCCAAGGGCGTAAATTTCAGTTAATTGGTCAGCATTTCCTATTTTTTGACAGACATACAGACATTCATACAGACTGATAAAAAGATAAAAAAGATGTAGAACTTTAAAGTGCTTTTTCTCAGTTTCTGAAAATTTGCTATTAACCAGATACCATTTACATAAGTTAGAATAACTTTGCGAATAGTTGACCAATTCGAAAGATTTTTTTTCAAAATGCTGTCAAAAATATTATCTATCTGAATCAACCCCTAACTCAAATTTCGAAAAAACCGGTTAAGGTCCCTTTTCTCGTGGAGCGCCACAAAATTCATTATTCAAATCACGAATCGTCAACAAAATTTAGCATTAATTAACCAGATATATTCCCCCTGGTATTACTAAAATATTTTTTTTCAGACAAAGTTTTGAGTGAATTGTTCAGTGAATTTACGTTTTCTTTGGCAGTCACATTATAATAAAATGCTTACCGTCAATTTGGCAAATTTTGTCTGTATATTTGGGTTTAGTTGCTTTTTTTTTGGAAAAGTGTTGAAAGGAAAAAAGATTTTAGGAATAAATTTTTTTTGGCGTTTGAATATTTCTTGGGAAAACTTCATTATATTTGTTGCCGACTATTTTCTTTATCAAACATGATTGATTTTATGTTTATTAACGTTATAACTTATATGTTTTTAAAATACAAAATATATAGTATGCAGTAGTTTTAAGATCATTATGCCTGCAGTTTTTTCCTAATATTTAATTGATTATTTAGTTTATTGTTTTGGTTAGAAAAACCCGTATATGTTACTTTCACCTGCATCTTTGGTAAGGGTAATGTGTATTGATTTGGTTCGAAAATTTTGCTTACACTCAACGGGTTATTACAAAATATTAATTAAAAAATATGGGTGAGTTTAAATTTTCTTTGCAGTCAAATAATAAATATAATTTGAATTCTCAAATTAAATTGGTAGCATAATTATATAATTTTAGAATTTGTTTTAAAAAGTAATAATTAATATAAATCAATCTTATTATTATTAATGAATATTAAATTTCAAATTTTCCAAGTTTGCAAACGACTACTGAATGAAGTTTGTAATAATTTATTAGGAGTGCAATATTTTTATATCTCACCCATTTCACACGACCTATGCCACCCAATGTCTTTATGTCATTATTAAGCTACGAAGTAGTTTTTTTAAATAATTTATAGCTGAAGAATAAATACAGGTATATCTATTAGAAAATGTTATATTCAATTATCACCAATAGAAATCGTTCAATATTGTGTTGGTCTATGGGTAAAGGTGTATTCCAACCGCGACTATAGCATGAAGCATGAGCTGTTTGATCGCATGAAATCATGAATGAACAATTAAATAGAGAACACCTCATGAATCAACAATTAAATATGTGAAATTATCAAAGTTTCTTTTGAAAATTTCCTCTTTAAAAATCATTTTCTAATTTTTATTTTACTACATCTAAAATGGATGCATGAAATTTATAAGGATCGCATTAAAACTAAAATGATCGGAAATCTCTAGTAACATCATCAATTAATAAAATTCATAAGTGATCTCACGAAATATCAGCATCAGGGTAACCCCAATTAAATGTGGTAGGATGCAATTTCAAATGAAAACAAAAATCTTTCAGTAGTTTCAGGCGATCACTTGGTATATAACAATGGTCCATGCTATCGGGAAAGGGAATCCAACCTTTATAACAATTTTCCGAAGTGCCATATTTACACCGCCATATTTACACCGGCTTTGCCATTGTTTGGTGCGTTACACCGTCTGGACGTCATGCAATGTGTCCGTTCCTGTTGTGCAGAAGAGCAGAAAGATCGGCAGAGAAATGCAGACAATATCACAGCCGAAATAGGATATATACAAAAATACGGTTACACGCACAAATAACTGGGTGGATGGATGCTTTAAACACCATAGAGGGGATGCTTTAAACACCATAGAGGGGATGCTTTTAAAACATTCTAGAACGTACCCAAGATAGGAACACTATCACTGCTAGGCATCATGTTCCCAACTAGAACCAGGAAAACTGCCATCGCCATGAATAGTGCCACGATAATCTGAACTTTGGCTGGGCCGCTGGTGCATGGTAGGAATTGGCACAATAAAATGAGGATGGTTAGCATTGTGCATGGAACAATGAGGTTGTAGGTGAAGAATTTGGACTTTCGTTCTAATTTTAGTGTCAAATAAACGGCATAGTACGGGGCTAAATCCGTGTCATTGTAAAAGGTCACCATGGGTGTGGTGAAGGCGTTATGTAATATCCATTCGGAACTAGTTATAAAGTTTTCCATATCAACCTAAATGATGCAAAATTAAACAAAAACAAACGTGAAACAAGCAATAAATTAAATGAAAAGTAAAAATCCAATTTGTATACGCATTCTGTCCATGTTATTGTCTGAAACACCCAAAAATATTACGTATAAAGCAAAAACAACTTGAAATAAAAAAACCTTGGGCATCGAAAGTACTTGTATATTTTATACTTATTCAATCAATAATTGGAATATGGCAAAATGGTCATGTTTTCTTACTTAATGTTTTTTTAGATTCTTTTCTTATATCTTTAGTTATACATGTCAGTATATTGTTTGTCTTTGATAATAATAATATGGTCTTCAACAATATTGGAATATTAGTAATACTACCGGTACTTTTATCCATAATTGGAAAATTTATTGAAAGTTTTATATGATTCAGGGAATTCTTAATATTTTTACTTTAATTTGACGGAAACGTTTGGTGAATAACTGAGTAGCAGACACAGACAGTAATGCATGTACATTTTGGGCTGAATGGGCTGCCAACCAGCAGACATGCTTGGTGCGGACGAGGGCAGCGGGGGAATACTTACCAATAATCGGTAGATCGTCAGAACTAGGCATAATTTCATTGAGTAACAACAGAAAAACCGCCATGGCCATAAATAATGAAACGATTATTTGTACCTTTGGTGGGCCCGACGTGCAAGGCAGATATTGGCAAAAGACAATAACAGCGGTGAGCAGACCGCAGGGGAGGATCAGGTTAAATGTGAAGAAGGTGGATTTACGAGTTATTTTTAGAGTTAAAATGATCCGAGCCTTAGATTGTGATTCGTCTTCATCGGCATATGCGGTTTCTACAAACCACTCACTGGAGGGCTGGTAGTACTCATTATCCACACCTTTAGGGTTATACTGCATAAAATTAATAGTTTAGAAATGAAAATAATACGATGTTAATCACTATAACAGATAAATACGCTACAAAAACGATAAAAATTATTATACGTTTCTGTACAATATATCTCTTATTTGGTAAGGAAAGTCACAGTGAATAGATTTTCAGCACATTTTTAATTAAAGATAAAATTTATTCATTAAAAAAAATATACTTAGTCAACACGACCACTACTCCTGCAACAACTGTTGTCAAAATTGGTCAGAAGTGTGTCACATCATGTCACATCATACACATATATTTGGTGTTGTCCACGCCATGTTCCACGCCACGCCACGTTCCACATGTTCGTGTTATTTTGCGTTCTTGTATCTGCGTAATGATGCTACATGAGAAATTCAGCTATTTAGCAAAAAGTAAGTTTGTTTGTACTTTTGTAAATGGACTAGTTTGTGGAGGGTTGGTGGAGAGTTTCATATGGGCTTAATATTAAGTCTAGTTTACAGTTTGGACTGCTTAATACGGTGGTGCCGTTATGATATGTCGTAAGTTTCGATCCGTGGTTGTGATGGCCTAATATCTTAGTTTACACTTAGGCAGTGTTTCGTAAAGGCTGTTTGTTGTGTTGTAAGGGGCCGTCCAAGTATGACGTCTGCACTTTTCCCCAAAATGTTGACCCCCTCCCTCCCCTAAATCAGATGTCGTCAGATAGGCGTTGACCCCCCCCCCCTCCCCTAAATCAAATTAAAAAAATTTTCGCGTCCTAATCACTGAAACATGGTGACTGGTAACTGAAACAGAAGGTCGTGCTACGGGCCTTCGGGGGCTTCGAACAATTAAAATAGGCAAGCTATTTACTCTTCTGCTATTTCTCTTCTAGCACCTATAAATGAACATGCTGACGTCAGATTTTGGCTGACCCTCTCCCCTCCCCTCTTCAGCACGTCATCAGATTTTCCCAACCCCCCGCCCCCTAAAGTGCTGACGTCATACTTGGACGGCCCCTAATGCTAATTAAATTCAGTAATATTTATATGAAGAAGCGAGTAATCTTAATCTCATAGAAAGGAAAGGTCGAGTTCTGATTGTCATTCTGTATGTGACACGACTGGTGTAAATATCATACTGATACTGTGTTGTTAGTTACCGGTAGCACTACTAGTGAGTGCCCCTGGTCATCTTGATAACGAATTGGGGCTCCCATTCCTAGCTGCTTATCATTACACATCATTCCTGTGGATTCCTGGGATATTATCATGTATAGAGTATATGGTTGGGTAACTGATGAGTATGTTTGTAAATAGATATTAGTATAGGGAATTACAGTGTGTTGTTACTGATGAATTTGTTATCATGGGCATTTGTGCAACGCCATCAACTTTACCATTATTTAAAACATGAATTGTGATGAATTATATTTATTACAGGGTGTTTTTGAACCGATTATGGAAATGTAAAATATATCCAAAAAATGAAGTCGAACTTGGGCCTAGTAAATAAATATGTAATACCAACACATTAAACAATTTATTAAAGTAAAATTATTTATTACATTACAACTACAACTACCACACTACTTTATATATATGCACTCAAAGTATACACAAATATTAAAATAAAAATAGTTTTAAGAATACTTAGAGGTCTATTAACTATACACCATGCCCCGAAATATAGTGTCCTAATTTAGTGACCCCCCAAATTTATCTACAAATCTTATGGGATTGCATGAAATTGAAACGGTTATATTACCATCTCCATCCTCCTTACTGGTTGAGTCAGAATTTATATTTTTGCTTTCATTCTTTTGGTTGATGCGTTGGAAGCAAATGCCCATGAATTCCATGATGAGATAAGTTTTAAGAATGACCATTGGCAGTCATTTCCCATAACCGTAGCATTAAACTTAGTTTCGCTTTACATTTCAGTTGTTGCAAGACATAAATTATGTTTTGCTTTAAATGCGCCAATTTCTGTACATAATGAAATCTTCTGATGGCATGAGGTTTACACGACACACATTAATTGGTCAAGAAATTAATTTTTCACTACTGTCGTCAAATTTAAATCTCCGAACCTATTCAAATTCACTAAGATAGATTATGAACTGAAATATGATATATGTTCAACTGATATGAAATATAATATATGTTCAACTGATATGAAATATGATATATGTTTAACTGATATATGTTTATCATTTAGAAATTTAAAGGGTGGGCGACTTTATAATTCCCAATGATAATTATAGCATGGGTGTGAATCAGTAGCATGCATGTGTCAAATTATACTACTACCACTAACTAGGTCAACTGAGCACAGACAGTTGAAATGAGGTCCTTCCAGGCTTCCCACTTTTCAATAGTTTTCGCAACTTCGTTTCTCCCAAGTACAGCAGTATCCCTTTCAGGTTTGTCTATATATGTGTATTGTGTATGTATGTATGTATCTATGTATATACTAGTATGTTGTGTAGTTGTATACTATTACATAAATATTAATAGTATAAATTGATTAAAAAATAACGATCGATGCAGTTATAATATTATGTGATTAGGTTGAAGGGAGCATGAGAGTGAAAATCTCAAGTCGTCATAGAGTGTGTCATGTAAACCTCTTATTGTGCAAAAAGTTAGAACATTCAATCATGTTGTTTCTGAAATATTTTTCAAAAAGTTAGTTATTTGATGAAAGTAAAAATATCTTATAAATTTACATAGTTTTAAATCGCCTTGGCAATACAATAATATACGTTACCATCCGCTGTTTAGATAAATGAAAAAATCAAGTTTCTTTACTAAGTAGGCCTAAAGTATGGATCTGTGCATAATGATAATGGTGATGGTGAAGACATATAGTAATGCAACTTCACGGCTTACATAACAACAATTAACCTATTTGAAATACGATATAATATAATGTAAAATTCAATGGATTGAATTAATAATATCTTAGAAAACATCACTTAACTACGGAGCCCCTTAGAGGACATGAAATCCTCTTTTTTTTACTTGTTGAGTTAGAGAAGACACATGTCCGCTAACTCAATATATTGAGTCAGAAGACACATGCTCGCTAACTCAATATATTGAATTAGAAGACTTGTCATGTTATTGGTCGGTGTCCTTTTTAGAGGTTTAATTAAGTTCTACTCCAGTATTACATACTAGCTAGCAAGAGACTATAAAGCTATATGAATTAGGTTATTCTGTGGTTAGCCTATAACGCTATAATTCATAATTCAGTAATTATTTCATCTGTGGAAGACACCTCACCATACCTTCTTGCTCAGCGATTTACTACCAGTGCCAGGCAGACTTTCCAGTCAGTCAGTCCTGAAAGTGGGTAAAAAAGCATCATTAGGTTCTGTGAGTGGTCCTTACTCGATAGGCTGTTAGGTCCTGCGTGGTTATGCTGGTGTCCTGCATAATAGGACACATATACCGTAAGGCTTGAGTGAGCTTATCGTAGCCGTCCAGGTGCCGTATGTAGTTGGGTCCCTTTGCGAAATATTCTCTCCTACTAGGATCGGCATGCTGCATTGCAGCTGCATTTTTAAGAATGCTGTGTCGGCTTATCGACAAAATTGCACCGCCACAACTCCCTAACACCCATGACATTTGCTAGATCATCCGCATCTTCAAGGCCAGTGTCCTTTAAGATGCGTCTCAAGAAAGTCATGAGCTGTACACCATGCTTATTCACTCCATGAGGCTGCCAAAGTACAAGATTATGCACTGGCTGGTCCTCACGGCGAAAGCAATGTCCTGCAAAGCGGAGGCGATTTTGTTCTAGTGTCAAGCTTGGGGGAACCAATGAGACACCTCCAATGTTATATAGTGTCTGGTTGGAGATGTGTGCATTGTACTTGACACAATGAACCCGGCGTAGCATTCTTGTGAATGTGGCATCCAGAGATTTGGTGTCCTCAGCAGTTAGAGCCCAGCATGGACTCCCATAGAGGAGTACTGGAACTACTGCTGCTCTAAATAATCGGACCTTAAGTTTCCGATTAATTCTCGGTGCATTCCTAATCCCGGAAAGCCTATTCAAGGCTGCCCATGCCTTTCCCTTAGTATTCGAAGGTCCTCACCTGACTTCCGGATCCATGATCCCAGGTAACAGAAGTTATCAACATGCTCAAGCATACCATCTTTTGAGCTTATGCTCATCAGATCAGAGACTTGCTGAGGGCTTTCAAAGTTAACTGTCAAAATTTTGGTCTTTCTGGAGTTCTTTCTTTCTCTCCTGGTTAATCTACGAGATTGCCTCCAATCGATACTCTCAAGATCCAACTACCAGAGTATCAAACGTACATCCTCTTTTCGGACTTTCAAGCCATGTTCCAAGCAACGGGTGTGCATCATTCGATATCATATAAGTCTGGCTGACCCATTAGTTATCTCAGAATGTATAAATGTCGCTATATCATGGGTGTAAACGTTAAGCAGACAGTGGTGCAGACAGTGGTGCAGGCAGTGGTGCAGACTGTGGTGCAGACAGCGGTGCAGACAGTGGTGCAGACAGTGGTGCAGACAGTGGTGCAGACAGTGTTGCAGACAGTGGTGCAGACAGTGGTGCAGACAGTGGTGAAGACAGTGGTGCAGACAGTGGTGCAGACAGTGGTGCAGACAGTGGTGCATCGGTATC
>JAUCBJ010002651.1:0-35545 GCA_032718475.1 Nemertoderma westbladi | reverse complement strand
ACATATCAACAAACATAATATTACTGTACGTTACATAGATATATAAATCAGATCATCAAAGAAATCAGATATAATCGCGTAAATACTGTAGGTCTACACTAAAACACAGTTACGTCGGAAAAATTTAACAATAAAGTTCAAAAATGGTATTCCTCATTTCTTTTTATGCAATAAAACTATTTAATTCAAATTTATAATCTTATCAATCGCTACAGTAGATTACGACTTGGAGCACGAAATAAAATAAAAAATTTATCACCCGTTATATAAAGTTACCAATAACATAATCATCATATTATAACTATATGGATTGCAGCAATTGTATTTTGAAAAAACATTAGGGTTAACTTTTCCCAACGAAGATAGTGGTTCAATGAACAAATTAACATTAGGTTTAAAAATAATTTTAGTCATGTTAAAAATCATTAATACAGTAGCAAGATATCCAAATAATGAAGTGCTACGGCTACCATAGTTATTATTGAGTTTAGATGCAGGATAACTAGCGGTTCATTGGGGAGGTCCAGTTGAATTTTATATACTGTAACTGTACAGGGCATTTTTTTTACAATTTCGTTACTACCCGGTGTCTGTGAGAAAATACGGTTTCCATGGGAAAATGTATGGAAAAAAAACAGAATAAAAATCAGGGAAATTTTTTTTTTAATTTTTTTTAAGTAGGCCTACTTTTTTATCTTCATTTTGTTATTTTTTATTGGGAGCTGCCGCCCCCAGACCCCCGTTTAGTACAATTAAACGGCTTTAACAATAATATAATAATATAAAGCAGAAATTACAATTAATATTATACACTGAGAATTTTACAAGAACCTACAGTAACTATAATTCCAAAAAGACTAGCACAGATACAAATAAGAGAAAGCACAACACATTACATAGTTTACAGATTCAGTTTACAGAGTCAGACGAGTGGAGTGATCGGCAATCCAGCTCCATCCTCCGTACCCAGACCACTGCGCCACTTTAGCCTCGACCCCCTGATGCAATGAGAAGCCCCTCGAACTATTGTGAACTGCACACGGCGGCGAACTCACTCCATGACGGTGCTATAAGGTCTGTCCCAGTTGTGGTGCAACCTATCAGCGAAGATTCTCAGGAGCTTGTTGGACTGCGGTGCCAGAACTCCATCGCAAGAGACTACGAAGGGTGCAAAGTCCGCTCTCCTCTGTCTCGCTGGTTCCGCATATAGTGCGGTTTTAGCGTCCTCCGCAGATTCTAGGACCCTCATGGGCGGCGTCCCGCATACGACTCGGCGTCAAGGTTTACGACCCTGATATCTAACAACGCCTGAGTCTGCCGGTTGAATGCCCCCGGAACTCATACATCACACCAAAGTCCTGCCTCTCCACTTAATCCAGGCTGGTCTCTGACTATGGGTTCCGTCTGTCACGTTTCGTGGTCCAAATGCTAGAGAGGCCAGATCCCCAACAACATCCCCAACAAGTTCATTGTATGTCTTTGGATTATGAGGCCTTTTTTAAATTCCAATTCTTCCAAATTCAATTGTTATTAAGCAAATTTCACAACATTTAAATAATTTGAATTTTAATTGTATATCAATTAGGCATTAATCCAATTACAATTGCCAATTAGCAACAATCAGACAATTAGGCAAACCATAAATATTTCATTAACGATATAAACAGTACAAATAAAATAAATAAAAAAATAAACAAAACAAGCATACAAAAGGCACTAAACAATTCAAGATTACAAAACTCGATAAACAATAATTACAGAATTAAAGAGTACAAAATACAATAAACAATTGAATTGAAGTAAACAAACAGCAATAAAACTACCAGTAAAAATTAAAGTAACAAAACACTAACACTATTTTATTTAAGTAAGCAAAACTCATTAAACAATTAAATGTAAATAAAGAAAACTCAATAAACGCAACTCTGCAGTAGGCCTACTGACCACAAAATGACTGAATGAGTCATTTATTGGCGATGAATCATGTGTCTGATTTATAATTGCAATGTGTGTCAAGCACCACTAAAGTACTTATGAAATGTTTGTCAAGTTATAAAGTCACAGAAAGTATATTCTAGGAATACAAAATTTGTTAAGAATTTGGAAAGTGCATTGCATGATAAGTGCCCACCCAAATATTTCTTAAAATCTATACTGTACTTGGCAAGTATTACTTAATTCCTTAACAAATAATGCAAAATGTGGTAATTGTAAAATTTTAGTAAAATTATCATGCCAGTAACTTGCCATTAGGTAGTACTTTACTAATATGATAAGATTCTGAACCCGGGTTGCCGGGGTATCGATACCCGGGGTACTGTTACTGGTATGTAAAGCACCGAGTATCCGACTAAGTTCCTTGTTTCTAATACGCCGTTCCTCGTCCATCTCTGTCCGGCATTCCTGATCTAGGATCTCATCCCGTGTATCTATATGAGATAGGAGAGTAGCAAGTGTTGAATCGCTTTGATTTTCTTGTTGAAGTTGGGTTCGGCCGAGTTCCGTTTGAATAACTTTCCACTGTTCTTTCCGTAGTTGAACTGTGGAAGTTTTGGGGTCTAATGAGATGTTAAGAGTGGCGAAATAAGCTTTAAGATCGAGCCGAGTAAGTAATGCAGGATCGTCAGTGGTAAGACTGAGGATATCATCCCTTGTGAACCGTGAGGAATCCTCCTCATCGTCGCTTATAATAATAATCTAATAGTAATATCTATAGTATATCCCGCAACCAGTACTGTATATAGATACATCACAGTTGCCGTCTTCTTTGGTGACATTTACCATGTTGAACATAGCCTTGATGTTGCATATAAATATGAGTTTTCCATATCGGAGGAGTAGAACGACCTTATACCTATATTGTAGATATTTGGTCCTTCGAGTAGGAAGTCATTTAAGGATTTCCCTTTTGCCTTTGATGCTACATTGACAACCATTCTTATTTGTTTCCTTTCCTTTTATCGACCACGACATGTAGTGGTAAGTAGTATGTGTAGTCTGAACCCGGTTCCTCATGAGGTAGTTTAATAGCCCATCCTCTGTCGACATACTTTTTTTGTATTGCCCTTTGGAGGTATGCCACTTTATCAGGGTTTTTCTAGAGTTAGTCTATTTACTACCATTTGCCTATTATTTGGTAGGAGTTTCTTTGGTTGTTTCCAAAGCATTCTGATTGTATATTTTCAACCATCGAATTTTAGCGTCAAATTTATGCATCTTCTGCATATTTATTTTGTATGGATAGCCCCTGTTTTAGGCTATGTAATTTACTGTAGTCTTGAACAATGAGTCTTTTTAGTTGTTCTTCTGTTGTTTCATCTGCTTCATTGATGGTTGCAGACATTTTACATCCTGATGCAGTGTGTTGTACATCTTATTGTGTCCGTTAGTGTGTATCAGTTCACTAAGATACCACCCGAATGGTGTCTGTATTGCGATTGGCTCTTGTGATTGATTCGGTCCATATGTGACTGTGAAGAGCTGGTGTCCTGTGGGGCAGTCCATACCGAGTATGGTTGTGACTCGTGGTATGTCCAGTTTCGGTATCGAGAAATCAATGTTATTGAGGTGTTCATATTGAGCTGTTTCTACATGTGATTATCACCTTGTATTGATGTTTATTCATCCTGTGACTCTTATAGGGTTGCAGTGGATGTTAAAGTCGCATCTGTGTCGAATTCCTTTTATTGCACATTGGCCCGTTTCGATTTTTATTGGTTCATCCTTAGTGGTGATTGTGGTTACAACCGGCCAACATAGAATAAGTAAGCGTTCTTACAGTCTTACCAACTTTGTGACATCTTCATGTGACAATAAATTTAAGTTACAGCTAATACTAACTTAAGTAAGACTAAATTCTATGAATGCGAGTTTAGCAACAACTAGTACTAAATACGTTAGTAATAAGTAGCACCAACTTCTCTGAATACCGAATTAGTACAAGCACTTACTAACTTGATGTGACTAGGACTAAGTTCCTAGTTAGTCACATTTATGAATACCGCCCCTGATCTAGAGTGCAGAGAGGTTCACCTAGGTACCGGTAGCAGATCGGTACTAACAGTACAGGTACAAGTACTGAAGTACAGGTACTAACAATTATCAAATCTACTGTTCTAATGATGACATGCACCTACAAATTTCTGGCTATCGTAAATGTAGTCTGTCTGTCTGTATGGTACTACAGTGTCAGTAGGCCTATGGAGTTTGAGTATGTACTGATGTAGCTCATAACAGTACTGCAGTACGGCCAGTACCAGACTGAAATCCATAGGCCTACACTTTGCGCCGGAGTAATCCGGCGCGCTTTACAAAAAAAAGCGCGCCAATGTGGCGCGTGGCGCGCTCGAAAATCGTAAAGCGCGCCGGCTTTGGCGCGTGGCGCTCCCAAAATTAAAAACCGGCGCCGATTTGTTGGTGGGCTATTACTGGTGGGCTTTGTTGGTCTATTACGGAAGTGCCTTAAAAATTGCATTACTGGTAGCTGTTTAAAAATTTCGGCTCGCTTTTCTTTTTTCCTTTGTATGGTTACTGCCAGACTGCTGTACAGGGACAGGTACAGAAGTACTGACATTGGCAGACTGGTTACACTCCTTCAAAATTGAAATTGCATTGACGCGGCGCGCTTAAAAATTTCGGTGCACGGTGGTTGCTTCGAAATTACATCGGCGCGCGGCGCGCATAAAAATTGGTCGGCGCGCTATCTGGCGCACTTTTTGGATGGATTCCATACAGGAGCCAGTACCTGTTGGCTGTTTTGGTGTTGCTGCTTTGGTTGGGCTTGCAGGCTTGCTATTATAACTTTACCGCTTTTAAATAATTAATAGGCCTATATAAACCTAATAATAATATGATGGTGTTGTTAAATCTCAGTTCGATACAGTTGTTCAGCTCCAGACTCAAACATCCATTCAATGTCAATGTCACTCAGCAAACAAAGTTATCGAGCAATAACAATAACACTAGGCCCAAAGCCAAACCACTGCGAGCGGAAAATAATCGAAATGTGGATTTCCTTAACTGCTTAACGCAAAGTTAAAGTCATTAGAAAAGGGAGGCGCGTATTATTTAAATATAATAGAAAAATATTTGAAACCTTATAATAAAACGATGAAACCGTTTATTGACAGAGTAAAACCAATTGCGAGGCAAGCTAAATATTTTATGTCTAAGTCGCAAATTAAACTCAAACAGCTCCAGAAGGATACATTAATACCTTCCGCGCAGGTTTTCTTTAAGGTCGGCTCTATCATCTATGCAGGAGTTAGTCGAGGATTTACCTCGACATTCAGACATTGGCAACCATACGCCAGACTCTCACGTTTAGGTTCTCCTACCGGCACCTACCTAATCCTAGCCCCCGCCATCTGCGGCGTCGCCATGGCTACCCCAGCAGGCTACCTGCCCAGTCTGTGGATCCTAAGTAAGGTGTGTATAGGAGCGGTGGTAATACTGGTAATGCGGGGCGCGGGCTGCACTATAAACGACTGGTGGGATATCGATATAGACCGCAAGGTGACTCGCTCAGCGAACCGGCCTCTCGCCTCTGGGGAACTCGATCGCCAACAGGCTCTGTACTATTTCGCAGCTCAGTTGACCGTAGCAGGGGCTCTTCTGCTAACATTCAACTGGACTACGTTTGTAGTTGCCCTTCCATGCGTTGCATTAGTAACCCTTTACCCCGCCATGAAGCGATACACCTACTGGCCTCAAGCTTTCCTTGGAGTCACTATTAACTGGGGAGCTCTTATGGCCTGGCCCATGGTTACCGGTTCGTTCCAACTCGCTTCCATTCCATTATTTCTCTCCTTCATGTGTTGGACTCTCTACTACGACACGATTTACGCTCATCAAGATATCCACGACGACTTGCGTGTTGGAGTTAAATCCACGGCGATTCTATTTGGAGACGAAACTAAACTTTGGTTGTCTCGTTTCGCATCCGGTATGGTCGGGTTGCTCTATGTGAGCGGGATAGCTGCCCATCAGGGAATCCTTTACCACCTAGGTATCACCTACATCGCTTACAGACTCTACCAAGAGATCCAACTTCTAGACATTCACTCTCCGCCAAACTGCTGGAGTAAGTTTGTAGATAACAGTCGTCTAGGTTTGTTGTTGTTCGTTATTATAGTTGGGGCTAATTTATTTCGTTTTCGTAAAGATACGATAGATACTGATAATGTATCTTGATATTGAATGAATTAGTTTATTGTTAAATCTGTCTAAAATACATTAAAATATATAGCCGGTTCAATCGTATATTGATTTCATATTGTTATATATATACAAATATACATATATATTACCAACAAATGCTACGCAATACGCCTGGTTCAATTGTGTCAAGTACAATGCACACATCTCCAACTTGGTCCAACATGTACGTTTTATAGTAGAGCAGAAAAAATGCCAAAAAGACGATTATTAATTTTTCGAATTATTATCCAAAATTTTATACAAATTTTGGTGGTTCTTCACACGGTTCTTCTAACAAGAACGAAATAAATAATAATTCATTACTGTAGAACCGTCAACCGCATTAAAATTAAAGGCCAAGGCGGTAAAGAATTTTTAATATTTAATATAATTATCAATCCAGGGGGATTTTAATTGTTTCCCTATAATTCAATTGATGTGTGCCGCCATCTGAGGCAGTGGCATTTACTTTAAACTGTTAATCACCCAGTTGGCGGTCTCATAGGGTAATAACGGGTGTAAACGTAAAACGGACAGCAGTTTACGGACAGGTTTATGGAGAAGTTTAGGTTTACGAACAGGTTTATGGACAGGTTTACGGAGAAGTTTGGGGAAAGGTTTACGGAGAAGTTTGGGGAAAGGTTTACGGACAGGTTTACGGAGAAGTTTGGGGAAAGGTTTATGGACAGGTTTATGGAGAAGTTTAGGGAAAGGTTTACGGAGAAGTTTGGGGAAAGGTTTACGGAGAAGTTTGGGGAAAGGTTTACGGAGAAGTTTGGGGAAAGGTTTACAGAGAAGTTTGGGGAAAGGTTTACGGACAGGTTTACGGAGAAGTTTGGGGAAAGGTTTACGGACAGGTTTATGGAGAAGTTTGGGGAAAGGTTTACGGAGAAGTTTGGGGAAAGGTTTACGGAGAAGTTTACGGACAGGTTTACGAACAGGTTTATGGACAGGTTTACGAACAGGTTTATGGACAGGTTTACGGACAGGTTTACGGAGAAGTTTGGGGAAAGGTTTACGAACAGGTTTACGGAGAAGTTTGGGGAAAGGTTTACGGACAGGTTTATGGAGAAGTTTGGGGAAAGGTTTACGGACAGGTTTACGAACAGGTTTATGGACAGGTTTACGAACAGGTTTACGGAGAAGTTTGGGGAAAGGTTTACGGACAGGTTTATGGACAGGTTTACGAACAGGTTTACGGACAGGTTTAAGTACAGGTTTATGAACAGGTTTACGGATAAGTTTGGGGAAAGGTTTACGGACAGGTTTACGGAGAAGTTTGGGGAAAGGTTTACGGACAGGTTTACGAACAGGTTTACGAACAGGTTTAAGTACAGGTTTACAAACAGGTTTACGGACAGGTTTACAGAGAAGTTTGGGGAAAGGTTTATGGACAGGTTTACGAACAGGTTTACGGAGAAGTTTGGGGAAAGGTTTACGAACAGGTTTACGAACAGGTTTACGGACAGGTTTAAGTACAGGTTTATGAACAGGTTTACGGAGAAGTTTGGGGAAAGGTTTATGGAGAAGTTTGGGGAAAGGTTTACGGACAGGTTTACGAACAGGTTTATGGACAGGTTTACGAACAGGTTTACGGAGAAGTTTGGGGAACGGTTTACGGACAGGTTTACGAACAGGTTTACGAACAGGTTTACGGACAGGTTTAAGTACAGGTTTACGGAGAAGTTTGGGGAAAGGTTTACGGACAGGTTTACGGAGAAGTTTGGGGAAAGGTTTACGGACAGGTTTACGAACAGGTTTAAGTACAGGTTTACAAACAGGTTTACGGACAGGTTTACAGAGAAGTTTGGGGAAAGGTTTACGGACAGGTTTACGAACAGGTTTACGGAGAAGTTTGGGGAAAGGTTTACGGACAGGTTTACGAACAGGTTTACGAACAGGTTTACGAACAGGTTTACGGACAGGTTTAAGTACAGGTTTATGAACAGGTTTTCGGAGAAGTTTGGGGAAAGGTTTACGGACAGGTTTACGGAGAAGTTTGGGGAAAGGTTTACGGACAGGTTTACGAACAGGTTTACGAACAGGTTTAAGTACAGGTTTACAAACAGGTTTACGAACAGGTTTACAGAGAAGTTTGGGGAAAGGTTTACGGACAGGTTTACGAACAGGTTTACGAACAGGTTTACGGACAGGTTTAAGTACAGGTTTATGAACAGGTTTACGGAGAAGTTTGGGGAAAGGTTTACAGACAGGTTTACAAACAGGTTTACGGACAGGTTTAAGTACAGGTTTAGGTTTACGGACAGGTTTAGGTTTACGGACAGGTTTACGAACAGGTTTACAAACAGGTTTAAGGATAGGTTTACTTACGGACAAGTTTTACGTTTACACCCTCCATAACCAGATAGTCCAACAACCGTCAGTATGTAGAGGGCCATGTTAGGCGAGTTAGTAAATGCCGTAAGAGATTAAATCAGAGTAATGACAGTCAACAGTTAATGTTTATGTTGGTTCTATAATTTATAGATATGGAATGATGAGTTTCTTACTCTAAACTCGCCTGCAATTTAATATGTTAAGGTTGGAATCGGCGTGGGGTGTCCGCTTTCAACTGCAATAATTACAGGATTGATAAAATTATAAGTTTATTGCCAAAGTCGCCTGGAATTAAACAATGTTTGTTATGTTTAAATTTGGAAACGGCGCGAAAGTGTCTGATTTCGTATAACTTTACGGATAATGACTGTAGAAAGGGTCTAATGCCACGGTTAACGAAAACAGTTTCTATTTATATGGACATTTCATCCTCACGGACGTCTTCAGTAAATAAATTAAAATAACATTAAAAGACAATTTATAAACCTAAACCATAATATTAAATTTAACGTACGGTACAACTAATTTTTATGCCATCAAATTCCGATATAAAATAGACAGTATGATAGAATATATTAGATTAACATATTTAGATTTATCGTAATACTGTATGTATGTAGGCATATTACAATTTTTTAAACATTTTGTAAACAATTTGTAATACATGTTTAAACCCAAATGGGGCTGTCGTAATTATTTACAGACAGGTTAACAACCAACAAAGTACGGACTGTATATGTTCGTTAAAGGGGGTCCTATAACTACTTTAAGTATATGAAGCGTACTTAGGTGAATCTGAATGTAGTAACACAAGGTTACACGTTCGTGGGGCATCGCGCAGCACGCGAACTTGAGCAAGTTCGAAACAAATTCGATTTGATATGGAGTCAAAATTTCGAGAGGTATTTGCTCGTAACTTTCAAAAATAATGGAACTTTTCTCTAGTATGACCATACAAAATTTGGTTAAAATGGTTAAAATCTTCAAAAAGTTTTTACGAATGAATTCTTCATTACAGACAGAGACGAACATGAAATTTTGCCCTAATTAAAAATTATAATTGTGCGCTAAGGCTCGCCTTATTATCACCATAAAACTTCCGTACATTTTCTTGTTATTGACTTTTGAGAATTATACCTGTACTGTAACTAATCACGGTGTACTTATACTAACGTTTCGCCATAAATATTTCGTGGTGAAACCAAATAACCTGATATAATAAATAATCTTAAATCATAAATTAAAAAGATGTGCACCAAAAATAACAAAATTAATTCCGCCACCACACAAATATCATCGGGCCTACCACCAAAGCACCGGAAGGATATGTTGGAGCTCAGAGGCAAGGGATCAGTACCGATCAGGAAGGTCAGACCCCCGCAGACCGGCACCATCCCCAAATCCGAGCACCCTCCATGGCCGCCTACCACCACGCAGGCACAGGGAGCTCGAGCGCAGAAGCGCGAACTGTAAGCGCCTCCGCACTCCCCCTAACACACAAGCTAGGCCTCGCTCTCGCATCCCCCGCTGCCGGGCCACGAGGGTCTCAGCGAGGTGGCGGATCAGAATATCGGCCTCCTTGCACCACACCCCATCGGTGGTTCCGACTAGGGGGGTGAAGGAGATCCGACGATCTTCACACACCCCGCTGTAGTGGACCATCTTGGAACGAACTCGCTGCTCGAGTACGGAGTCCAGGGACCGATTAACGTATGAGGGGGCGTCGGCGTTAACAATCGCAATGTCGAAAGACGCCACCCTCTGTTCGGCCCAGACTCCCCTCGCCAGGAGATCCGCCCTAACTCCACCCACCTCGCGGCCCTGTCTGTCCAGGTAGCCGGACGCCAACGTAACCTCCCGCTGGACGCATGAGCCCCCGAACGCGGACGCAATGAGGTCCCCGAACACCTCCCTCACCTCGTTGTGCCGCTTTATGATCAGGCCCCCCGACTTGCAATTAAGGGCATGGGACGTCGAGAACGACTCCCCACACCCCTCGCACTTTGCCGGGAGGCCCGGCGGCGTCCGTCCATACCTCAAGGCGAGGTTGTCCCGGAACACCTCTGGGTCGAGGTCAGTGTGGTCGACCATAGAGGGCTGCGCCGTCAACCATCCCCCAGTCTTATGGGACATCGTACGTTCGACGGTGCGTCGTCGTTCCGAGGGAATGGCTTGGAGTGCGCTCATCTGTATCACCTTGTAGGCCGCATCCTGAGTGATCCGGCTCTCGGCGAGGGCGGAGGCGAGACAGGCTGCGTGGTCCGCGACATGGAGGGGGCGACCGGTAGTCATGGCGTCAACCACCCTGACCGTTCCAGCGAGAGACGCCTCACGGGCGGGGCCACGGCGCACCGTCGGATCACGGATCCCAATGCCGCCATGTCGAACTGGTATAACCTGATATAAAGGTTAAGTTTCACATTATACAGTATTAAAACGAGTTTTCGCCTGATTTATTTTACGGTCTCTGAATGTTTCGGATTAAATATTTTGTCCTGAAAGTAAAATAACCTTATAGTATAGTGCGTTATTCACACGCCCTAACTTTCTATATTATTACACTATTAGTATTATTTTTATTTCTGACTTTAATCACAGAAAAAAATGTATTCGATCTCAAGATTTATTGCTGATTAATAACATAAAGAATGCACAATAATAATTATGACAATTATATTTCTTTATTACCACAAAGCGTTGTGTGTTAAGGGGCGATGGTACCCCAGGCTTAAAATAATAATAATTATACAAGTTATTATAACTAAATTCTTTAAAGTTATTTTATTCAAATTAGAATATAAATTAAAACAAGAACATGGGTTAAAAAAGCATATTGCACTTAAACAAACACATACATGGACTACATATCCGCGTAGAAACAGAGTGGATCAATTTCGCCACAAACATTTAAAGGAAACGCCCTTAACATGGTGTATTGATGCTTTTGTTCTTTTCCATAATAAAAATTAAGCAAATTTTTTATTTTTTTACAGTGACTTGTCCAATCCTAAGTAATGTAAAACATATAAACGTACGTACATAAACTAAATAAAACTTCAGTTACTTCTACTCGCTAAATAAGAAATCCGAATAAAATGCGATACAATTCGCTAAATAAGAAATCCGAATAAAATGCGATACAATTAATTTTGCATACAATGTCAGTAAACATACCACGAGAATTCAATTTAAACTGACAAGGAGCGGCAATAAATTGATTGAAATTGGTTAAAGGCTTCAAAAGCTAATGACTAAATTTTTCATTATACTGACCATTGGAAAGCCGGTCAGTGTTGTTCCCCTGACCGTAGGTGCATTCGTTATTGAAATGACAACCGGTTGCTATGGTAACACGAATTCAAAACAATGACCATATCTAAATCTGTCGGTAAAACCTGTCCGCAAACGTCTCCCTCCGTGAACCTGTCAGCAAACCTGTCCTAAAACTTCTCCGCAAACCTGTCAGTCAGCAAACGTGCCCGTAAAACCTGTCCACAAACCTGTCCGTAAACCTGTCTGCAAACCTGTCCGCAAACCGGTCCGCAAACCGGTCCGCAAACCTGTCCTTAAAACCTGTCCGTAAACTGTTTGCCGATTTACGTTAACGGCCGGTAATAACCACAGTTGCAAAGAGGGAAGGAAGGGTTTGTTTGCTTGGGTTGAATTCTAAAGAGATAAGAGTTACTCGTTATTGCATGGACCAGACAGGGAAGATAATGTTAAAGTAAAGGCTATAATAATGCAAGCTACCTCCTCCATTGTATTCACATTTCCTTGATAGCTTCAACGGCCGTTGATACTTAGTTTGTGTAAGTGTCAATCAACCCAATTGGAATTCCCTGTTGTATAATGGTTCTCTATGTGGATATATATTTAGGTATAATAGTCAGCATTGAAGGATTCAAGTCTCCCCCACATAGGCTTTTTTATATTATTTGAAATAATTTGAAAACGGCTGAACCAACACTGGAAAATAGTATATTGCAGAATAGTGCAATAAATAGTCTATACATGTGTGGGATTACAATTAACATGCAATAAAATAAGGTTGCGATTGCGAACATTCATTCTTTGTAATAAACGGAAAAATATACCTTTGATCACATAAATCGTTTATTGGCAATAAAACAAAAAATAACCAAATGTTAAATAAAACATCGTTGCATTGGTGTAGCCTGTGTGTGTGTACTACTACTACTACGATCGGCATGCTGCATTGCAGCTGCATTATATATATATATTACATATATATTAAGAATGCTGTGCCGGCTTGTCGACAAAATTGCGCCGCCACAACTCCCTATCACCCATAACATTTGCTAGATCATCCGCATCTTCAAGGCCAGTATCCTTTAAGATGCGTCTCAAGAAATTCATGGGCTGTCCACAATGCTTATTCACTCCATGTCTAATACTGTAATAAGGTTCCATTTTCTTCTATGGGACTTCCAAATACTGGACAGATAATTTAACGCGGACCATGCCTTCCCCTTACGTATCCGAATGTCTTCACCTGACTTTCGGCGGATCCATGATCCCAAGTACATGTAGCAGAGGCTCAAGCTCTACGTGCTCTAGCAAGCCGTCCCTAGAGCTTATGCCCTTATGATCAGACATTTCTTGAGTGGTTTCTAGGTTCACTGTCATGATTTCTGTCTTCTTGGAGTTTACAAAACACTAAGCAACCTGCACCTGAGCCGTTGGGCACTCTAGTGATTCTGACAGTAACCCCTAAGTCATCAACAAACTATATATCAGTAAGGTACTTTGTTGGATTCCCTCTACTTATTGTGCCAGTAGCGGGTGTTACCATCATCACCCCATCTTTATTAAGGTGCTGGTCTAAGGACGTGCGTAGAACATAATCAACCCCAATGTAATATATGGCTATACCGCGGGATACCGCCAGGAAAAAGCGGATCAGAAATGAAACGAAGTACTTTCAGTTTGTTTTATTCAGATTGGGTATTGCTCAGTTGTTAGCAGGAGTACAGTACAGCTGTCTGGCTGTAGCAGTAGTGAACATCCAGTCAGTAGGCTATTGTCTGATTGTGCTTTCTCCGTTTATTTGTCAGTTCGTCCATATCTGCATATCACTATTTCGGTATGTCCTGGTCTACCCATAATGCCTGAATGCTGTCAGGCAGTCAGGCTGTACTGTAGGCAGGTAGGCGTAGGGGTAGGCCTAATGTGCAGCCTGGCAGCTTGTGGCATGCATGCATGGTGCGTGGGTACTGGGGTAAGACTGTGAAGTTGAAAGTGCTGAAGTCTTGAAGTGGTACCGGTAAGACTGTAAGAGTGACAAAATGTGATTGACGGGGACATGGGACAGGGAAATGGAATAACCTAATTATTGTTATGATACCTACCCTCACAGACTGACAGACACAGAACAGAGTCAGACGTCAGAGTCTGGAGTCCAGCCAGAGACGGGACGGACTTTGGACTGTGACCTGGTGACTGGCACTGCAGCACTGGCAGACTGCTGAGCTGTGGAGCTAGACTGGCAGACTGCTGGAGTGCTGGACTGGTATCTGGCTGTCTGGGTGTGTAGTGTAGGCCTAGCAGCCTAGTAGTGTCGAGTACGAGTGTAGTGTCAGAGTGTAGTCGTACAGTCGTAGTGCATAGTGCAGTCTGCAGTATACAATACAGGTATAGCAGTATAGCCAGTCCTTGTGCAGTTGTGCGCTTGTGGTTCTTTGAGTTATGAACAGGAATACCGTCAGACCGTGAAAAACAACCAGGTTACGCTCACGAGTCACGAGCATTCCTTTGTTCAAGCTCAGAAACACGCTGGTTGATTCGTAGACCCTCCTTCGCATTCGACCCACGCTTTTCCGCTGGCAAGGCTGCAAGGCAACCACAGACCTTGTGATTGGCTAACGTCATCAGTGCCATCGACTGGCATGGATCTGTGGATACCTTTTCGAGAATTGACTTTGAGTTCTCTTTAAGTATTTCTATATCTTGTAATACTTTAGAAGCAAACTCGTTGGAAAAACTTGCTGACAGACCACTCTCCGAAAGCGCAACTGGATTCTTCAGACGACTGACCTTCCACTGTGGATTACATACCGGTACATTGCACATTGCAGACTATCTTAACATTATCACATTTAGATACGGTAGGACTGCAACGTCACTCTGTGACAGTTTGATACACTTTGCATGCACCCGACCTGTTTGCAAATATCGCAGCACACACAACTACTAGATTCTAGCACCGCAACAACAACCCCATCAGTAGGAATGGAAGGCAGCGGATGATCTACATTCTTCAAATTAGAGGATTTGGAAGACCCAATCAAGCTGGCCCTCGGTCCAGATTTCTCTGAGACAATAACCTGTAGGGTTCGGTTTCGATTGGGGCCATCCATGATGCCGTTCTGCCGTTGGAAGACGAAAGTCGCGGTTTATTTACCGGCTGCGAGGCTTTAGGATTACGTGGACTCAACTTCATAAGCTGCATCACACATTCCGCGCAGTTGCCTGCTTTCAGGTTTGATTCAGTCTTCCCACACGCTTTACCGATTGTCGGGGTAATATCAACTGAGGCTGCAGTCGGCGATCAAAATATCTTTGTTTTTCCTTCACCAATATTAATATATTATATAATGTAGGCCTAATATAAATATAAGTATATAATTGCAAGGCTGGACCGGTAATTGCCAATCACAATAGTAGGCCTACTGCATTTACTATGTGTCTCATGTCATCCTCAGTAGTCAGGTATTATAACTGTGTGTGTACCGTCTGACCGTACCGTACCTGCGTACGCTTGCTGCTTACATGTCCGCATGTGCAACCTATACCGATACCGTAGCTGTAGCTGATGTACCATTTCATTCATTAACAAAATGGCTACTCCTGAACGAGAGAGTAAAAAAAGTATTGGAAATAAACTACAATTTTCTGTTCGTAAACAAGCATCTCGGGCGAAGGAAAAGGTAAGTTAGTTTTGGTATAGGAGCTGTAGGAGAGGAGGTAGTCTATCTAGGCATATCCTTTGTCACTTTGAGTTTCTGATTTATGGGACGCAGTGATGCCACAGTCCAGCAGTGAGTAGTAGTGCAGTAGTCCAGTAGTCGAAGCTCTGCAAAGGGGGATGGCTGATGGTACTGGGCCTGGAGTTTTGGATAAGACGTTTTGGATTATTTTGTGTTTAATTGTCCTTATGTTTTAATCCCATCCCATCCTCTCTTCCCATCCTATCTTAATCCCATCCAGACCTACTTATCTATATCTAAACATTCGTAATTATGTAATTACTGATTTTATTGATTAGGTTCTACAAAAGCTTGGCAAAGCAGAAGAAACTAGAGACGAGTTATACGATGAGCTGTCTGTTAACTTCCAGACTCAAACAGCGGCCTCCTTGCGGTTACAGCGGGAATTCAAACAATATTTTCATCACTTCAAAGGTTCGTATATTAATACTTCACTTTACAGTTATGTATCTGTAAATGCGTAGTGACAGACTGTCACTGGTATTTTACCGGTACCAGATAGGTTTGGTCTCTCGATGAAATGAAATTTGAACCTCCCCAGTGTAAAAATCTACATCATCACTTCTGATCAATAATAAAGCTTTAATTTGACCTCCTGAATATCATATTGTTTTGGTTAGAATAACCAGCCACTGTACCAGCTCCTTTTCTTTAATAATTGATAATTAATATTTTTAATTCGCCGAGACGAATGGAATGGGATGGGTGCGAGTCGATTTGCCCCACCTTCCAAGTCGATTCGTCCCATATTAATTTATTTAATATTTCGACTAATACTCTAGTAAAGTGTTATTAGATAGCTCGGAAAATCCGGTTGAGGATCAGAGGATTTAGGCCTATATGATTCAATCGTGTTTGTGTTGGTTGACGGTACAAATAAACTGTGTTGAGTTTGATACGCAGGCTGGTTATATACATGTTTTTATGAAGACGGCCAAGTACGGTAGGGTTGAGCACAGTGGCAGCATATGATGGTATTGACTGATGGAAGGCCATGATGAGGTAAATTCCGGACATACAAGGTATCAGATAGTATTTCCAGGTCTATCTTTTACCCGAGCCGCTAGCTGAAAGGTTAGAGCGTCAGACTTCCAACCCGGAGGTCTCCAGTTCGATCCCACCTGGACGTCATTGCCGACTTTGCAAAATACTACTGTACTAGACAGACCAATGTCACAGAACAACGTTTATTTAGATATTCTTTGAACTAGAATGATCAAGTGATTAAAGCTAGCAAGCTGGCTTTAATCGGACCTGCCCCTCAAACCAGTACCCTGAGTGAGCGAAAATTAAAGCACGCGATAATTGCCATCAACTCAACGATAGAAACACCAGCTGCTGGTACTCATGTGGGCCTAGTAAGCTACTACTATTTATTGAATGGATAGCCCAAACTGCAGAGAATTGTATATTACTTGCCAAATTTATTACTCTCTCACTCTCACCCAGACAGTAATCAAACATCAACTGTAAGTTTCTATAATGTATTACCCCCCAGCTGAATAGCTCCTCCCAGTGAATCCTATGAACAATAATCTATAAGGTTACTCACTCAGTCACTGCTATGTTAGATGGGAGGCCGGGTAATTGAATTGTAAGCACTGGACCGTTTAAATGGTTTATAGGTTGATGATAATGAATGATGAGGGATCCAACTACACTATGTTTGTCTATATGGACCGTCTCCTTACAGCTAGCTGGCTGGCTTTTCTAGTTGAATTATATTATTCTTCAACCAAATAATTTACTCTTTTAGACGAATTTGTGCGTTTTTTTTGCCGGACTAACAAATTTTGGCGACGTTCTGTGCGAGATTGGCGATATTTGAAAAGATTCTGAGGCACAAATATGTTGCTCAAATGACTGAATAGGCCTAGCCCAAATAAAAAAGTTGGTGCATACTCGAGTTGAAATCGGTGAAATTCGACAGTAAATTTTCAAAACCGCTATTTTTCAGTGATCCCGTGATCGAAACGCCACAAAAAATATCCAGTCTTGTGCGCAACCAAAATTTATGTAGAGTTTGTTATTAAAATTTTTGCGTATATATACCTGATTGAGTTTTTGAGATATTGGATGGTTATACATATATATATACACACATAACCACATCGTGTTTTTGAACGGCTCAACTCTTGACAAAAACTACCCTGGCCTATTAATAGGCAGGTTCGTTATTAGTAAAACTTCGAATAAAGTCATGCTGTGCGAATTCTCTTAATGGTGGGGCGAATCGGTAAAGTCGATTCGCCCCAAGTCGATATGCCCCTAAAATCTGGGGCGAATATAGCAACATACCAACAGTTATACTTTTATCTGAACAACAACTCACACATCCATGTCTTCCTACAGAAGTATTAATTGACCGCACTATAATATTGCAACACTTTTACTCCCCAACCCCGACTACCGGTACTCATTATTTGTATTGTTTCCATAGCAATGCGCGACTCTACCACCAGCCTCCACCAGGCACTAAAGGAACACCACGAACCCGACTGGTACGGCTCTGAAACTTTAGCCACTAAATTCGATCACTTAGATTTACTCTCGAAGGATTTCTCCGACAAACTCGTTAACAACGTGTACAGCATACTGTCCTCGTTCAATTCAACGTTCCCTGATGTAAAGGTTTGTCCATATTATTGTTACCTCGGTGACCAAGTCTTAGTTAGTAATCAGTTGACGGCAGACATCAGGTTCGCCTCCCTAGGGGGTATGCGGAAGGCGTTCTCAGGAGGTCAAGCTGACAATAGAGTATTTAAATCGAAGAGAGGCGTGTCCGTGTGTGTATTAATGAACAGAGTAGCCTAACTAAACAGTGTATAGTGAAGCAGCACCACAAACTAGCACCAGTGCACCGTTTTTGCGCTTGTATTAATATAACTATTATTTATGAATGAAAAATATTCATTTGTTTTAATTAGTCTATTTAGTAATTAATAAAAAAGTAATTAGTTAATTTATTTCCTTAGTCTAGAACATTTTATAAACTCAATGAATTATGTTTAGATAGCCAGCGACATAACTGGGATTATATTACCGGTACAATCTTATGATTATCTTATGATCTTACGATTTCTTTTTAGAAAAAGATGGACAAACGCGGTCGCAAATTGGTAGATTACGACGGGGCGAGATACGCGTTGGGGGTGGCGCAGAAGGAGAAGAAAGTGGACGGAGTTCGGATTGCTAAGGTTAATAGTTGGGTCCGTCGGTGGTCAAGGGAGGGAACGGGTTTGGGTTGCCAGGAGGGGGTCGAGGGTGTGGGTTTAGGGTGGTAGGAGGGGGTCCGGGGTCTAGGGAGCGGGTTTAGGTTGCTGGGAGGGGGTCCGGGGTCTTGGGAGCTGGTTTAGGGTGGTATCAGGGGTCTGTGGTCTAGGGAGTGGGTTTAGGGTGTTATGAGTGGGTCCGGGGTCTAGGGAGCGGGTTAAGGGTGCTGGGAGGGGTCCGGGGTCTAGGGAGCGGGTTAAGGGTGCTGGGAGGGGTTCCGGGGTCTAGGGAGCGGGTTAAGGGTGCTGGGAGGGGTCCGGGGTCTAGGGAGCGGGTTAAGGGTGCTGGGAGGGGTCCGGGGTCTAGGGAGCGGGTTAAGGGTGCTGGGAGGGGTCCGGGGTCTAGGGAGCAGGTTTAGGGTGCTGGGAGTGGGTCCGGGGTCTAGGGAGCGGGTTAAGGGTGCTGGGAGTGGGTCCGGGGTCTAGGGAGCGAGTTTGGGTTAATAGGGGCGCGTGGCGCCGCGCACCATAGATTTTTTGACAAAGAAAATAAAAAGAGTAAAATTTATAAAAATACATTTTTTTAGATATATTATTGATAGTTACGATAAAACATACAAGGGCCGTCATCACTCAATAACCCCCAAGGGGAATCCACATTCATTAACCTCAACTTCCATCTCCATACCATCATCCCCAATATAAAATTGCTGTAAACCTTCCCAAGGGCGCCTTCCATGTAGGCGGGAGGAGGGTACCACCTTGGTGTAATAGATCATCACTCAGCAGTATGGCTTTATGGGCTGGCTACACATTGTAGGAACAGTATGTATGGCCTTGCTTTACCTGAACTGAAAGACCACTAACAACCTATGTAATGGTAAAGCATCAACCATGCAGGTCTATGCAATATGCAAGCCAAACCAATTATCTTTGTGAACTACTAGCTACCTAGTACTGGGAGGGAATTCTTTGAAGTTTACCGTGTCTTCAATGCCCAAACCTCAATAATACAGCCAGGAGCGCAGGAGGCTACGGTTGCAAACCCTCCAGAGATTGGCTAAATCCCCCCCCCCCCCCCCCCCCCTCTGCCATTTTCACAAGCTGACAATATGAATATATCGTCCGCACTACAGTAGACTACAACACACACCAATATACACCCAGATAGACATTTCATTTTTTATATATATATAGGCCCTAGAGAGAAAGAGAGAGAAAGAGAAAGAACCGCGAATTCGACCAGTTTTATTATATTAATAACACATCACAAACTATTTGGAAAGAGTTGGTCTGTTCAGGAACTATTAGGAAAGAGTTGGTAGGTTCTGGAAATATTAGGAAAGAGTTGATAAGTTCAGGAACTATTAGGAAAGAGTTGGTAGGTTCAGGAACTATTAGTAAAGAGTTGGTAGGTTCAGGAACTATTAGTAAAGAGTTGGTAGGTTCAGGAACTATTAGGAATGAGTTGGTAGGTTCAGTAACTATTAGGAAAGAGTTGGTAGGTTCAGGAACTATTAGGAAAGAGTTGGTAGGTTCAAGAACTATTAGGAAAGAGTCGGTTCTGGAAATATTAGGAAAGAGTTGATAAGTTCAGGAACTATTAGGAAAGAATTGGTAGGTTCAGGAACTATTAGGAAAGAGTTGGTAGGTTCAGGAACTATTAGTAAAGAGTTGGTAGATTTAGGAAAGAGCTGGTAGGTTCAGGAACTATTAGGAAAGAATAGGTAGGTATTAGGAACGGGCTGGATGGATAATGAACTATTAGGAAAGAGTTGGTAGGTTCGGGAACTATTAGGAAAGAGTTGGTAGGTTCAGGAACTATTAGTAAAGAGTTGGTAGATTTAGGAAAGAGCTGGTAGGTTCGGGAACTATTAGGAAAGAATAGGTAGGTATTAGGAACGGGCTGGATGGATAATGAACTATTAGGAAAGAGTTGGTAGGTTCAGGAACTATTAGGAAAGAGTTGGTAGGTTCAGGAACTATTAGGAAAGAGTTGGTAGGTTCAGGAACTATTAGGAAAGAGTTGGTAGGTTCAGGAACTATTAGGAAAGAGTTGGTAGGTTCAGGAACTATTAGTAAAGAGTTGGTAGATTTAGGAAAGAGCTGGTAGGTTCGGGAACTATTAGGAAAGAATAGGTAGGTATTAGGAACGCGCTGGATGGATAATGAACTATTAGGAAAGAGTTGGTAGGTTCGGGAACTATTAGGAAAGAGTTCAGGAACTATTAGTAATGAGTTGGTAGATTTAGGAAAGAGCTGGTAGGTTCGGGAACTTTTAGGAAATAATAGGTAGGTATTAGGAACGGGCTGGATGGATAATGAACTATTAGGAAAGAGCTGGTAGGTTCAGGAACTATTAGGAAAGAATAGGTAGGTGTTAGGAACGAGCTGGATGGATAATGAACTATTAGGAAAGAGTTGGTAGGTTCAGGAACTATTAGGAAATAGTTGGTAGGTTCAGGAACTATTAGGAAAGAGTTGGTAGGTTCAGGAACTATTAGGAAAGAGTTGGTAGGTTCAGGAACTATTAGTAAAGAGTTGGTAGATTTAGGAAAGAGCTGGTCGGTTTGGGAACTATTACGAAAGAATAGGTAGGTATTGGGAACGGGCTGGATCGATAATGAACTATTAGGAAAGAGCTGGTAGGTTCAGGAACTATTAGGAAGTAATAGGTAGGTGTTAGGAACGAGCTGGATGGATAATGAACTATTAGGAAAGAGTTGGTAGGTTCAGGAACTATTAGTAAAGAGTTGGTAGATTTAGGAAAGAGCTGGTAGGTTCGGGAACTATTAGGAATGAATAGGTAGGTATTAGGAACGAGCTGGATGGATAATGAACTATTAGGAAAGAGTTGGTAGGTTCAGGAACTATTAGGAAAGAGTTGGTAGGTTCAGGAACTATTAGGAAAGAGTTGGTAGGTTCGGGAACTATTAGGAAAGAGTTGGTAGGTTTAGGAAAGAGCTGGTAGGTTCGGGAACTATTAGGAATGAATAGGTAGGTATTAGGAACGAGCTGGATGGATAATGAACTATTAGGAAAGAGTTGGTAGGTTCAGGAACTATTAGGAAAGAGTTGGTAGGTTCAGGAACTATTAGGAAAGAGTTGGTAGGTTCAGGAACTATTAGGAAAGAGTTGGTAGGTTCGGGAACTATTAGGAAAGAGTTGGTAGGTTCGGGAACTATTAGGAAAGAGTTGGTAGGTTCAGGAACTATTAGGAAAGAGTTGGTAGGTTCAGGAACTATTAGGAAAGAGTTGGTCGGTTCTGGAAATATTAGGAAAGAGTTGATAAGTTCAGGAACTATTAGGAAAGAGTTGAGTAGGTTCAGGAACTATTTATATTAGGAAAGGAGTTGGTTGGTTCAGGAACTATTAGGAATGAATAGGTAGGTATTAGGAACGAGCTGGATGGATAATGAACTATTAGTAAAGAGTTGGTAGGTTCAGGAACTATTAGGAAAGAGTTGGTAGGTTCAGGAACTATTAGGAAAGAGTTGGTAGGTTCGGGAACTATTAGGAAAGAGTTGGTAGGTTCAGGAACTATTAGGAAAGAGTTGGTCGGTTCTGGAAATATTAGGAAAGAGTTGATAAGTTCAGGAACTATTAGGAAAGAGTTGAGTAGGTTCAGGAACTATTTATATTAGGAAAGGAGTTGGTTGGTTCAGGAACTATTAGGAATGAATAGGTAGGTATTAGGAACGAGCTGGATGGATAATGAACTATTAGGAAAGAGTTGGTAGGTTCGGGAACTATTAGGAAAGAGTTGGTAGGTTCAGGAACTATTAGGAAAGAGTTGGTAGGTTCAGGAACTATTAGGAAAGAGTTGGTCGGTTCTGGAAATATTAGGAAAGAGTTGATAAGTTCAGGAACTATTAGGAAAGAGTTGAGTAGGTTCAGGAACTATTTACATTAGGAAAGGAGTTGGTTGGTTCAGGAACTATTAGGAAAGAGTTGATAGGTTCAGGAACTATTAGGAAAGAGTTGGTAGGTTCAGGAACTATTAGTAAAGAGTTGGTAGCTTCAGGAACTATTGGGAAAGAGTTGAGTATGTTCAGAAACTATTTCTATTAGGAAAGAGTTGGTTGGTTCAGGAACTATTAGTAAAGAGTTGGTAGATTTAGGAAAGAGCTGGTAGGTTCGGGAACTATTAGGAACGAGTTGGTATGTTCAGGAACTATAAGAAAAGAGTTGGTACGTTCAGGAACTAGGAAAAGATGGTACGTTCAGGAACTATTAGTAAAGAATAGGTAGGTATTAGGAACGAGCTGGATGGATAAGGAACTATTAGGAACGAGCGTGTTGGGTGTGGAACTGCCTGGAAGGGTTCCAGGCTGGCTGATTCATCAGCCAATCATCTTCCGATGTCGAACGTAAGCGATTTATTGATACGTTTCCACGAGTATAAGGTGTAATACTCGTTGGCTAACAATGCCACCCTAATTGGATACAAATTCAATTGAAGGGTAACTAAGTTCCTAAGTTCGATCGAGCCGTTTTAAAGGGCAGTCATTCATCAACCTGCTAAAAAAATAATAATTTTTCACTAAATATAAACATGAAAATCAATAAAATATTAATTTTCAAAGTAAAATATTAAAAATCACTGAAATATATTAATAATCACTAAAATATATAAATTTTCGCTTTAATGTATTATCAATAAATAAGGGACAGGAGCAGGTTACAGTGGCATGTTATTCAATAGAACAGGTTATAGCTATATTGTTGTTGATAAAAAAATATTTTTTAGTGATAATTAATATATTTCAGTGGAGGAATATATGTTTTAGTGAAAATTATATAGTGAAAAAAACCATTTAATTTGGTGTAAAAACCATTAGTTTTTAAAATCCGCGAGCGTCAGTTCGGATTGTAATAGAGATGAGAACTGCTAAGCAACATATTTTATATATAGTTTTACGTAAATAAAAGATAATGGCTAAAATATAATTCCATAACTGCGTTATTATATAATATATCCTTTCGGTGTTGTTTGCTGATAAGAATATAGTTGAACAATGCACATTAACGGACCCATTTATTGAATGAAATGTATACACTGAGTTGCTACTATTGTGAGTCTAGACAAATTCTACTAGATATAAAAATGAAAGTCTATAATTGTAAGTAGACATCCTCTTTATTTGCATATAATGTAGTTTCGTCTATAAGTATGTGTTGTGTTAACATTCGCAGTACTTTACTTTCTATTTCTAAAAATTTTAATGGCAGCGGCGCGGCGGTGGGGTGTGTGTCTGTGTCTGTCACAGGCTATTCTACACTACACTTCGTCTATTTCACCCACTTTCTCCGTTCCTTACATGATTTCAACGCCCAATCAAAGTGCATCTCAATAACCAGGGATCTATATCAAGGGAAGGTCGACGTGTAATACATAGGAATCATAAGGTTGAATTATTAAGAGCAGCAGTAGAACCAGTACTCATATATATATATAATCGGCCTGCTGCGTTAAAGCTGCACATTGAGGTGCTATGCTGGTTTAACAAAAATACTTGCCACCACCATGCAATTGGCAATCGAATCAGCGTGCATTAAGAATGCTATGCCGGCTTATCAACAAAGTTGCACCGCCACAACTCCCTATCCACCATCGCTTTCGCGAGATTATCCGCATCTTCAAGGCCAGTGTCCTTTAGGAGGCGTCTCATGAAAGTAATGGGTTGCCACCATGCTTATTTTCTCCATGGGGCTGCCAAAGTACAAGATTATGCACTGGCTGGTCCTCACGGCGAAAACAATGTCAAGCGTAGGGGAACCAATGAGACACCTCCAATGTTATATAGTGTCTGGTTGGAGATGTGTGCATTGTACTTGACACAGTGAACAACCCGGGGTAACATTATTGTGAATGCGCCATCCAGAGATTTGGTAGTCCATATATGGTCCTATTTGTTCGTCCATGCTGAGGACACTAAATTTCTGGATGGGTGTCCGTCCCCTTTACCCCCACCAGGGCGACAGGGGTTCTGTCTACCGAAACCGCTGGGCAGCACCCCCAGACCAAAAGATAAACTTCACAAATTGTGCGCACCATAGAACTTAAATTCCTGGATCCGCCCCTGGACTTGACATGGAATGACCCGTTGCTAGGAGGGAGTCCGGGGTCTATGGAGCGGGTTTAGGGTGCTGGGAGGGGTTCCGGGGTCTAGGGAGCGGGTTAAGGGTGCTGGGATGGGGTCCGGGGTCTAGGGAGCGGGTTAAGGGTGCTGGGAGGGGTTCCGGGATCTAGGGAGCGGGTTAAGGGTGCTGGGATGGGGTCCGGGGTCTAGGGAGCGGGTTAAGGGTGCTGGGAGGGGTTCCGGGGTCTAGGGAGCGGGTTAAGGGTGCTGGGAGGGGTCCGGGGTCTAGGGAGCGGGTTAAGGGTGCTGGGAGGGGGTCCGGGGTCTAGGGAGCGGGTTAAGGGTGCTGGGAGGGGTCCGGGGTCTAGGGAGCGGGTTAAGGGTGCTGGGAGGGGTCCGGGGTTTAGGGAGCGGGTTAAGGGTGCTGGGAGGGGTCCGGGGTTTAGGGAGCGGGTTAAGGGTGCTGGGAGGGGTCCGGGGTTTAGGGAGCGGGTTAAGGGTGCTGGGAGGGGTCCGGGGTTTAGGGAGCGGGTTAAGGGTGCTGGGAGGGGTCCGGGGTTTAGGGAGCGGGTTAAGGGTGCTGGGAGGGGTCCGGGGTCTAGGGAGCGGGTTAAGGGTGCTGGGAGGGGTCCGGGGTCTAGGGAGCGGGTTAAGGGTGCTGGGAGGGGTCCGGGGTCTAGGGAGCGGGTTAAGGGTGCTGGGAGGGGTCCGTGGTCTAGGGAGCGGGTTAAGGGTGCTGGGAGGGGTCCGGGGTCTAGGGAGCGGGTTAAGGGTGCTGGGAGGGGTCCGGGGTCTAGGGAGCGGGTTAAGGGTGCTGGGAGGGGTCCGGGGTCTAGGGAGCGGGTTAAGGGTGCTGGGAGGGGTCCGGGGTCTATGTAGCGGGTTTAGGGTGCTGGGATGGGGTCCGGGGTCTAGGGAGCGGGTTAAGGGTGCTGGGAGCTCTACATTTTGAGGCCTTTGGAACAACTGTAAATAAATCGAAACCTCGCGGTTTCAGTTTCAGTTTATTTATTTATTTCACTAATATATATATAAAGTACATACAATATACATAACAAAAAAAATTTCAATCAAAATTTACGTATTTACAAACAGTTAATTTCTTCGAAATAAGTGCCGGAGCGTTAAGTTTTAAAAGTAATGTGAAATTAAAATTTAACTAGGTAGTAGTGAAAAGGGCAACACAGCAATATAGCAAAGCTAGTACGTGGCTGTGCGCCGTTTAGAAGGTTATTGACGATTTTAATTCAGTACATATTGTGTTCATTAGAATTGCTACCGTATACGTTATATATAATTAAACTTAAAGCACGTAGAAATATATGAATACATAAAAGTGACGATCCATCTGTACGTAGGCACGACATTTGAATTAAAAATTACACACAAGGAGCAAAGTTAGAAATAAACTAAACCCAAATTATAAGTGGATAACGGAATAGACAACCACGGCGGTAAAAAGTTATAAATAAATATATTGTGTACTGCCCTATCACTACTAACTGTACTTATACAGTATTACTATGATTAATTGTGCCATTATATTTGTTTCTTTAAATCTTTATAAAAGCCTTTTTCTAGAAAATATTTTGTGCATGAGAGGGGTGGTGTGGTCAAAATTCGAGGTGATCTGGTATTTATGAATGGGCCCTTATTTTGGGATTTCCCGGGCCCCTTACTGGTTCCCACCACGCCACTGGGGGGGGGGGGGGGGGGGGGGGGTGTCCGTGTCATCAGAAAATGACACTATATTACATGTCATGGTGTAATACAATACTCACTCGATTATTTACCACAATAACTTCCTGTTGTTTACAGAATGAAGAAGTTTTACAGGAAGCTAAAGCGACATATGAGTCACTTCATACCGAGTTACTTTTAGAGTTGCCGGCCCTGTATGAGAGGTTAGTGAATTGGTTCTACAGCTGTCAGCCTAGAGATAGTGTGGGGAGGTTAGTTTCGTTGAATAGTTTTCAGACAGTTAATTAAACTAAATACTGTTTGATTTTTAAACTACATCAAATATAAAGATATTATTTATATAGCTTAACCATTTTTGTTATTTTGTGTAGTCGAGTACCCTTCTACGCTGCTACGATGCATTCTTTCGCCGCCGCCCAACTAACTTATCTGTCTGAGAGTGCAATACTAATGAGGGAGATTAAAGATGTGTTCGATCAGCTGCATAAAGACACAGAAGGGAGCGCGTACAGACTGCCTGATATAGCCCGTCGTAGCAGGTAAAGTATTGGGGATATTAAACCATTGTCTCATAAAGGTACCGGTGGTATGGTATTGATGAGCTATACGTATTTGTAGAAGAGAGACTAAAACATATTATAAATAAATAAATTAATATAATATAATATATATGCATTGCATTCTAGGGTCAGCATCTCTTAATAAACCGTTGTATTCTAGGGGTCGTAACAATGAGTATACCGTTGTATTCTAGGGGTAGTATCGGTGACTCCGGGTCTAACTGTAGTGGAACTGAAGGCCAATCTCCCGGCCCCATTAATGGTTCAGCGGCCGGGGAACCTCCCAGTAACATAGGAGATATATACGATTCGATAGAAGATCCCAACGAGGTGAGTCAACCAGATAAACTTTTCGAGTAGATTTCTAAGGGTATTTTTTTAAGCATCGCAATTCGGCTCGATTCCAATTGGATGATTATGAGTCAGAATTATCCTGAACTGAATAGTACGGATATTAAGTTATTTCTCATAATTTTTTTTAATTTCAGATTTACTATATAATTCTTAACTGTTTTATTAATTTCTGCTTGAATTCAGTAAAATGTTTCTACTTTTAGAATTTAATTTAATGTATGGATCGAATATCCAGACAATTAATATCGATCCCGGGTGTTTCTGTTACGGACAATTCGGTTCAATTAATAATATGTAGTTTTGGGTTAAAAGAAGCATTAATAGCATGTCCAATCGTAGAGCGAGTGGATTAGATGAAATCCCTGCAGAGGTATGGAAAACCGGAGTGCTAAACAGACCATTATTGAATGTTTGCAACCGGATGTTAAAAGGGGAAAAGCCACCACCAATTTGGACTAAAGGTCAACTAAAGCCTCTCCATAAGAAAGGAGACCTCGGCGTACCAACAAACTATCATGGATCTGTCGTCTCATTGTGGTTGCCATTTTGCAACGAAATGATTCTAAAATTCTGGAAATTATTAGAGAGAGCTTATGGAATACCAGACGGAATAGTTTAGGTTCCGGATATATTGCGACAACTATGGAGAATCGGGAAGCCTGGAAGGATCTTATTTCCACTGTCCGAGTTCGCTCGAACTTCTGTAGTAGTAGTAGTCTACGAATTGTCCTTTCTAATAATAATTTGAATTTGGATGGAACCGCGGGTTCGATCCCAACCGGTGGCGAATTAATTTGATCGCTTCATTCAATGTGTGTGGAGATTTTCGTCCTGAATCCTGATTAAGGTACTGAATAATTTATTTTACATTTAACTTTTATTTTTAACTTAACTTCCCTTTTTGGGAAACTAACCACGGTAGCATTTTAAGTGTTATTGTATGTGTTGGTTGAATATGGAATATGGTTAGATGGTCTTTTAGTACTATCTTGATAGGCATTGTCTATAAAGTAAAACTTTGTTTTGTAAAACCGTATGTAAGTGAGATAGAGATCCTATATAATTTACTCTAGCTACAAACGGTAGCTTGCAGAAGAAAATCTTACTCTAACATTTTGTTGCGTTTTTGTGGTGCGATATTAACTGCGTGGCTCGCTCCACAATACAAAGTTATATGGGTTTAAAAACTTAGTTATTATGGGACATCATCCATTCATGACCCCTTCTGCAATTTTGGTACCGGTATGCTATTTAATTTATTTGTTGCTAAAAATTTTACTTTTTAAAAACGTAGATGGAGACTGCAAACGAGGAATATATCGTTCCGACAAAGGTAAAATGCTACGTCACTGGGGGTTGAACTAGCGCTGTGTGGTACCGTCCCTGGGGGTTGAACCAGCGCTGTGTGGTACCGTCACTGGGGGCTGAACCAGCGCTGTGTGGTACCGTCACTGGGGGTTGAACCAGCGCTGTGTGGTACCGTCACTGGGGGTTGAACCAGCGCTATGTGGTACCGTCACTGGGGGTTGAACCAGCGCTGTGTGGTACCGTCACTGGGGGCTGAACCAGCGCTGTGTGGTACCGTCACTGGGGGTTGAACCAGCGCTGTGTGGTACCGTCACTGGGGGTTGAACCAGCGCTATGTGGTACCGTCACTGGGGGTTGAACCAGCGCTGTGTGGTACCGTCACCGGGGGTTGAACCAGCGCTATGTGGTACCGTCACTGGGGGTTGAACAAGCGCTGTGTGGTACCGTCACTGGGGGGTTGAACCACATCTGTGTGGTACCGTCACTGGGGGTTGAACCACATCTGTGTGGTACCGTCACTGTGGGTTGAACCACATCTGTGTGGTACCGTCACTGGGGGTTGAACCAGCGCTGTGTGGTACCGTCACTGGGGGTTGAACCAGCGCTATGTGGTACCGTCACTGGGGGGTTGAACCAGCGCTGTGTGGTACCGTCACTGGGGGTTGAACCACATCTGAGTGGTACCGTCACTGGGGGTTGAACCACATCTGTGTGGTACCGTGACTGGGGGTTGAACCAGCGCTGTGTGGTACCGTCACTGGGGGTTGAACCAGCGCTATGTGGTACCGTCACTGGGGGTTGAACCAGCGCTGTGTGGTACCGTCACTGGGGGTTGAACCAGCGCTATGTGGTACCGTCACTGGGGGTTGAACCACATCTGTGTGGTACCGTCACTGGGGGTTGAACCAGCGCTGTGTGGTACCGTCACTGGGGGTTGAACCAGCGCTGTGTGGTACCGTCACCGGGAGGTTGAACCAGCGGTGTGTGGTACCGTCACTGGGGGTTGAACCAGCGCTATGTGGTACCGTCACTGGGGGTTGAACCAGCGCTGTGTGGTACCGTCACCGGGGTTGATCCAGCGCTGTGTGGTAGCGTCACTGGGGGTTAAACCAGCGCTGTGTGGTACCGTCACTGGGGGTTGAACCAGCGCTGTGTGGTACCGTCACTGGGGGTTGAACTACATCTGTGTGGTACCGTCACCGGGGGTTAAACCAGCGCTGTGTGGTACCGTCACTGGGGGTTGAACCAACGCTGTGTGGTACCGTCACTGGGGGTTGAACCAGCGCTGTGTGGTACCGTCACTGGGGGTTGAACCAGCGCTTTGTGGTACCGTCACTGTTGGTTGAACCAGCGCTATGTGGTACCGTCACTGGGGGGTTGAACCACATCTGTGTGGTACCGTCACTGGGGGTTGAACCAGCGCTGTGTGGTACCGTCACTGGGGGTTGAACCAGCGCTGTGTTGTACCGACACCGGGGGTTAAACCAGCGTTGTGTGGTACCGTCACTGGGGGTTGAACCAGCGCTGTGTGGTACCGACACTGGGGGTTTGAACCAGCGCTGTGTGGTACCGTCACCGGGAGTTGAACCAGCGCTGTGTGGTACCGTCACCGGGGGTTAAACCAGCGCTGTGTGGTACCGTCACTGGTGGTTGAACCAGCGCTGTGTGGTACCGTCACTGGGGGTTGAACCAGCGCTATGTGGTACCGTCACTGGGGGTTGAACCACATCTGTGTGGTACCGTCACTGGGGGTTGAACCAGCGCTGTGTGGTACCGTCACTGGGGGTTGAACCAGCGCTGTGTGGTACCGTCACTGGGGGTTGAACCAGCGCTTTGTGGTACCGTCACTGTTGGTTGAACCAGCGCTATGTGGTACCATCACTGGGGGGTTAAACCAGCGCTGTGTGGTACCGTCACTGGGGGGTTGAACCAGCGCTGTGTGGTACCGTCACTGGGTTTGAACCAGCGCTGTGTGGTACCGTCACCGGGGGTTGAACCAACGCTGTGTGGTACCGTCACCGGGGGTTAAACCAGCGCTGTGGGGTACCGTCACTGGTGGTTGAACCAGCGCTGTGTGGTACCGTCACCGGGGGTTAAACCAGCGCTGTGTGGTACCGTCACTGGGGGGTTGAACCAGCGCTGTGTGGTACCGTCACTGGGGGTTGAACCAGCGCTGTGTGGTACCGTCACCGGGGGTTAAACCAGCGATGTGTGGTACCGTCACCGGGGGTTAAACCAGCGATGTGTGGTACCGTCACCGGGGGTTAAACCAGCGCTGTGTGGTACCGTCACTGGTGGTTGAACCAGCGCTGTGTGGTACCGTCACTGGGGGTTGAACCAGCTCTATGTGGTACCGTCACTGGGGGGTTGAACCAGCGCTGTGTGGTACCGTCACCGGGGGTTAAACCAGCGCTGTGTGGTACCGTCACTAGTGGTTGAACCAGCGTTGTGTGGTAGCGTCACTGGGGGTTGAACCAGCGCTGTGTGGTACCGTCACCGGGGGTTGAACCAGCGCTTTGTGGTACCGTCACTGAGGGTAGAACCAGCGCTGTGTGGTACCGTCACTGGTGGTTGAACCAGCACAGTGTGGTACCGTACAGTCACTGGGGGTTGAACCAACGCTGTCTGGTACCGTCACTGGGGGTTGAACCAGCGCTGTGTGGTACCGTCACTGGGGGGTTGAACCAGCGCTGTGTGGTACCGTCACTGGTGGTTGAACCAGCGCTGTGTGGTACCGTCACTGGGGGTTGAACCAGCGCTGTGTGGTACCGTCACTGGGGGTTGGACCAGCGCTGTGTGGTACCGTTTCATGGTTTTTTCCATCTCCAGCATCACTCCATTACGGATTTTGCCGTAATATCTCCTCGTTATAACTCCATTATTAGAACACCAGTCTTGGGTCATTAGCTTACATCATATACTGTCTAATTATTTAATAATGATTATATCATGTCAATAATGATAATAACAATTTGCGTTATATTTATATTCCATTCTGCTTTACTATAACTAAACAATTATTACGCTATCATTGGGGAGGGGGGGCTTAACGCAAATCCCATCTGGTCTTAATGTTAAATGATCAATTAAGGGAAAGGATCAGGTTACAGTGGCACATTATTTTTTATTTCAACCAAGTAGATTTGTTTTTAGAAGCATTCATTGGATTATTTTATCATTTAGTTATCATTTCATGCAATTTTGTTTAATATAATTTCATTTATATCACCATTAGACTATTAATAGATATTATATACAAGTAGTTCGCCAATATCATCAAGGCTGGATCAGTGCCAGAATTATGATCAGTGGTCAGCTGGATCAGTTCCTGTGCATTATAATCATAACGATAAAATAGGACATTTGAGTCTTATTGATGAATTTACGAACACAGATAGACACAGAAGCCCTTAAGACCCCATTTTTTGTCCACCGAAAGAGTGTGTTGGGTTTACAGATAAGGAATACTTTACATTATATTTGCAGCCCGAGTACGCAGTTATAAGCAAGAAGGGGCCATTGGCTGGGTCCCAATCGTCCCCTGCGCCTCTCCAGACCGAAACAGATGAACCCCCTCCGCTACCTCCAGCTTACCACGCTGTGTTGCCACCCCAGTCAGCAGACCCCACCGTGCAGTCTCCGGAGCACACAGAGGCTCGGAGGACCTTATCCGAACCACACCCTGAGCCAGCACCTCGAAATAGTACTCAAGTAGAAGATTCAAAGCCGATATTGTGCACGGTGAGTTTATTTATAGTTGATGGAAATGGGAGAATCATTTAGTCACATTAAGTGAGGGATTATACCTGTCCATCCACAATACGTGTAATCTTCTACAGCAAACCAATCCTCTTTCTTCCCAAATTATTACTTTGGTTCCAATTTTTTCTTTTAGATGAAACCCTGTAGTGGTTTAGTGATGATTTGAACGGATTCAGCCGATATCGGCTGGCTGAAAGTAAAATTACTTTATTAAGCTAATGTGTAAATTGTATTGTTTATTATTCTGCTATAGAATATTATTCTCTTTATGTATTTTGTAATATAAATTAATTCAGCTTTTTGCTCTTTCAGGTTGAAGCTTCCTACAATTACACAGCTGTTGATGATGACGAGCTGACATTCCTGAAGGGTGACCTCATCAATATCATTGAATACGATGACCTAAGTGAACTGGTAAGTCGGTATCTCATCAATATCATTGAATACGATGACCTAAGTGAACTGGTAAGTCGGTATCTCATCAATATCATTGAATACGATGACCTAAGTGAACTGGTAAGTCGGTATCTCATCAATATCATTGAATACGATGACCTAAGTGAACTGGTAAGTCGGTATCTCATCAATATCATTGAATACGATGACCTAAGTGAACTGGTAAGTCGGTATCTCATCAATATCATTGAATACGATGACCTAAGTGAACTGGTAAGTCGGTATCTCATCAATATCATTGAATACGATGACCTAAGTGAACTGGTAAGTCGGTATCTCATCAATATCATTGAATACGATGACCTAAGTGAACTGGTAAGTCGGTATCTCATCAATATCATTGAATACGATGACCTAAGTGAACTGGTAAGTCGGTATCTCATCAATATCATTGAATACGATGACCTAAGTGAACTGGTAAGTCGGTATCTCATCAATATCATTGAATACGATGACCTAAGTGAACTGGTAAGTCGGTATCTCATCAATATCATTGAATACGATGACCTAAGTGAACTGGTAAGTCGGTATCTCATCAATATCATTGAATACGATGACCTAAGTGAACTGGTAAGTCGGTATCTCATCAATATCATTGAATACGATGACCTAAGTGAACTGGTAAGTCGGTATCTCATCAATATCATTGAATACGATGACCTAAGTGAACTGGTAAGTCGGTATCTCATCAATATCATTGAATACGATGACCTAAGTGAACTGGTAAGTCGGTATCTCATCAATATCATTGAATACGATGACCTAAGTGAACTGGTAAGTCGGTATCTCATCAATATCATTGAATACGATGACCTAAGTGAACTGGTAAGTCGGTATCTCATCAATATCATTGAATACGATGACCTAAGTGAACTGGTAAGTCGGTATCTCATCAATATCATTGAATACGATGACCTAAGTGAACTGGTAAGTCGGTATCTCATCAATATCATTGAATACGATGACCTAAGTGAACTGGTAAGTCGGTATCTCATCAATATCATTGAATACGATGACCTAAGTGAACTGGTAAGTCGGTATCTCATCAATATCATTGAATACGATGACCTAAGTGAACTGGTAAGTCGGTATCTCATCAATATCATTGAATACGATGACCTAAGTGAACTGGTAAGTCGGTATCTCATCAATATCATTGAATACGATGACCTAAGTGAACTGGTAAGTCGGTATCTCATCAATATCATTGAATACGATGACCTAAGTGAACTGGTAAGTCGGTATCTCATCAATATCATTGAATACGATGACCTAAGTGAACTGGTAAGTCGGTATCTCATCAATATCATTGAATACGATGACCTAAGTGAACTGGTAAGTCGGTATCTCATCAATATCATTGAATACGATGACCTAAGTGAACTGGTAAGTCGGTATCTCATCAATATCATTGAATACGATGACCTAAGTGAACTGGTAAGTCGGTATCTCATCAATATCATTGAATACGATGACCTAAGTGAACTGGTAAGTCGGTATCTCATCAATATCATTGAATACGATGACCTAAGTGAACTGGTAAGTCGGTATCTCATCAATATCATTGAATACGATGACCTAAGTGAACTGGTAAGTCGGTATCTCATCAATATCATTGAATACGATGACCTAAGTGAACTGGTAAGTCGGTATCTCATCAATATCATTGAATACGATGACCTAAGTGAACTGGTAAGTCGGTATCTCATCAATATCATTGAATACGATGACCTAAGTGAACTGGTAAGTCGGTATCTCATCAATATCATTGAATACGATGACCTAAGTGAACTGGTAAGTCGGTATCTCATCAATATCATTGAATACGATGACCTAAGTGAACTGGTAAGTCGGTATCTCATCAATATCATTGAATACGATGACCTAAGTGAACTGGTAAGTCGGTATCTCATCAATATCATTGAATACGATGACCTAAGTGAACTGGTAAGTCGGTATCTCATCAATATCATTGAATACGATGACCTAAGTGAACTGGTAAGTCGGTATCTCATCAATATCATTGAATACGATGACCTAAGTGAACTGGTAAGTCGGTATCTCATCAATATCATTGAATACGATGACCTAAGTGAACTGGTAAGTCGGTATCTCATCAATATCATTGAATACGATGACCTAAGTGAACTGGTAAGTCGGTATCTCATCAATATCATTGAATACGATGACCTAAGTGAACTGGTAAGTCGGTATCTCATCAATATCATTGAATACGATGACCTAAGTGAACTGGTAAGTCGGTATCTCATCAATATCATTGAATACGATGACCTAAGTGAACTGGTAAGTCGGTATCTCATCAATATCATTGAATACGATGACCTAAGTGAACTGGTAAGTCGGTATCTCATCAATATCATTGAATACGATGACCTAAGTGAACTGGTAAGTCGGTATCTCATCAATATCATTGAATACGATGACCTAAGTGAACTGGTAAGTCGGTATCTCATCAATATCATTGAATACGATGACCTAAGTGAACTGGTAAGTCGGTATCTCATCAATATCATTGAATACGATGACCTAAGTGAACTGGTAAGTCG